>JACEGR010011559.1:0-14518 GCA_014170235.1 Listronotus bonariensis | reverse complement strand
TATTAGCTTTGTTCGCGGGTCTAGTAATGAACCGATTCTGAACCAGAACCGAACTGGTTAAGAATTGTTTTAAAGCGCATGTCTAGTTATTTATTAGTTTGGAATTTTTATTTACCGCGAATGATTTTCTATACAACTGAGGATGTATTCTAACCTAGCCTTTTGGTTAGGATTTTTATGGTTAAATTGGATACTACACAAAAAAATTAAATTCAAACAAAAGGTAAATTGTTATACTGTCGAAAGCCACTCGAGGTCTCTTGGCGGAAGACGAAGGATTCCCTGACTCCTCTCGTTTTTAACATAAGTATGTGTATTTAACTAAAGATAAAATTCAAACAACAAGAAATGATAAAATCTTCTAATATTGTCTATATTTTTTCTCTGATTCTGGCCTTACAATCTAAGTGTTTTAGCCACCTATATTTTTAATTAAATCTTTATTTATTTTATTTCATACATACATTCATACGGAATACAATTAAAAATCCTTTGTTTATATACGCTCAGAATCACAAAAATATATAAAAAAATTCAACAAGGTATATTAACCCGCATAAAAAGTGGCAGAAACAAATAAACTGTAATACAACGGTTTATTTCTGTACCACAAAAACAGAAAACAGCTGACCATGTCGACAATGCGCATGAAATTCCGAACTTAACTTTTAGTTCCAACAAAAATCCCAGGACTGCTAATCAGGTTACGAACCGGTAACGAACTGATTCCATTGTAACCCGCGAACACAGAACTGTAACTAAAAATTCAAGATTTTACTAACCGCGAACGCTGCTTTTTTCACTGCGCATTCGAATAGTCCCAGAACCGGTTCAGAATCAAACCCGCGAACAAAGTTACTTACACCATCTAAAAGTCTGAAGACCTATCCGGTACCTGATTGTTCCACGCCCACACTTGCTATGGTATCCGGTCTACCTGCTCAGGTATATCTGCACAGACACACCTCTTCTGTAGAATTTAGTTCCATTTAAAAAAAAATTAAGAGGCTTTAAATAAATATACCCCATTTGGTATACAGTGTGTCTAGGGATGGACTTAATTATACCTGCATTTTTTTATTTTTAATGTTTTGAAAAAAGAAGTCCTCATACAAACGTTTGCTTTACATAGCTGAAATTCTAATAGCCGTAATACAAATTGCCGTAGTATATACAGGGTGATTTAAGATTAAGAAAATATTATTTTAAAAACTAAACCAATCGGAAAAAATATTTGTAAAACTACCTAATAAAAAAGTAATTAAAGGTGTATAATAGTATACCTATCGGTTATGGTTTCTAGGAAAAAAAACACATTTTTTACAATTCAGTGAAAAAACATTTTACCATTTTTTTCTATTTCCTCCACTCACGGTTCCCGACAGAGAAACTCGTGGTTCCGCGCGTATGCATCCCTATACAGTCCAATTGGACGGGCCCCAAACTTTTACTTTGTTTGTTCTTTTATCCCTAGAGTTTCTAGATTGTGGAACCTGCTGCCCGCGGAGGTCTTCCTTCCCCCCAAATCTTCAAGTATTTAAGTCCCGTGTCAACAAACTCTCTCTTACCTCGCTTAAGACACCCACGGTACGTTAGTATTTAGGCTTTTAGCCTTCGTGGTTTGTCCAAAGATAAAAAAAAAAATTAGGGACCTATACTAAAATGTGATTTCTCACGAAAATACTTTTTTCCCCACTATATTATATCATCGTTAAAAATATCTCTTAAAAAAAATCACACATTTAATAGGTTTATCTATATATTTCCGAAAATCTAGACATCCAACTGACTTTTGATTTAAAACATTTTTTTTTGGAGCCTAATAATAAAATAGTTTTTAAAAATAATTATTTCATGGATAATGCCGTTAAAATAGATTCAATGTCACCCAAAATTAAATATATACACTTGTCATTAGGCACAATTTATTTCGTTCTTTGTGCTGAAGAAACATACCGGATGCTGCAACTTCTCGGGGCTACCAGGTCTAAAATTATAAGAGTATGAAAGAGATGTTGTTTCCTGTGTTTTCAAGATCAGTAAAGCATGGTCGGAATTTTACATTCTTTACTGATATATTACGTATTTATATTATGATATAAAACCCATATTAAATTTAGCACTAATAGTTTATTAGGTTTTTCTTTTTTTTTTTATCTTTGGACAAACCACGAAGGCTAAAAGCCCAAATAATAACGTACCGTGGGTGTCTTAAGCGAGGTAAGAGGGAGTTTGTTGACACGGGACTTAAATACTTGAAGATTTAGGGGGAAGGAAAGACCTCCGCGGGCAGCAGGTTCCACCAATCTAGAAACTCTAGGGATAAAAGAATGAACAAAGTGAGAAGTTCGGGGGCCCGTCCAGTTGGACCGTATAGGGATGCATACGCGCGGAACCACGAGTTTCTCTGTTGGGAAGCGTGAGTGGAGGAACTATACTCAGTGCCGTATTATCCATTAGGCTCACTAGGCTACAGCCTAGGGCGCCATGAAAAATAGGCGCCAGGCAGGGGAGTAATAAGCGCTAGACAGAGGAGTTTTTAAAAAGTTGGGAATGCCCTTTTTTTTTTGGTCATTAAATTTAATTTTGGGTGGTGAAGTAAGGCGCGTTGTACTGAGAATAGGCGCAACGGAAGTAAGGCCCTTTTTTGCTCTTCAATTTTTTTTTCGTGGAAAATAGGCGCTCCGAGAATTCTAGCCTTAGGGCGCCTCATACAGATAACACGGCCCTGACTATACTGGACAATTCTTCAGAGCAGAAGCCATGGAAGTACCTATAAAAAGCGATAAATCCCCCACAGCCCGACGATGGGCAAAAGAAAAATACTTTTTGGCTCGAAAGAGAAATCCAAGCTTTTTTGAAGATGCCGTGGCTATAGATACAATGTGTTTATGCCAGTTAAGGTTACTTTCAAATGTGACGCCCACAAGATTGAAGGTATCTTTGCTCTGTAAAACTTGGCCGCTTATAAATAGAGAATGAGTATTTGATGACTCTTTTCGCGACAAGAAAACATGATTGTGTTTTGGATGCTTTAAATGGACGAGATTTTTGATGACCCAATCCAATATTAAATTAAGATCCTGCGAAAAAGATATCTGCATCGCTCTGCGTTTGTTTTCCAAGTCAGGTTTAGTGATGGGTTTAGGAACCTGAAAACTGGAGTGAAGGGTACTATCGTCGGCGAAACTATGAATGGAATTAGTTGTGGACGAGAGAAGGTCGTTGATGTGAAGAAGAAACAATGTTGGTGCCAGAACTGAGCCCTGAGGGACTCCAGCATTTACTTGGTGAAAGCTTGAAGAATGGCAGTCCACAATAACTGATATACGTCGATCAGATAAATAACTAGAGAGCCAAGTACAGAGTTTAGTTGAAAGACCATAGGAGTGGAAGTTTATCAAGAAGTGCGGCATGCCAGACCTGGTCAAAAGCTTTGATATATCGTCGGTTTATTCTTTTTTAAAATTATTTATTTGAAATTAGTATTTATTCATCAGTATTAATAATACTATTTTAATTATGTCCATCAATATCTTAGTGTTTGGACTTTAAAATGTGTACAAACATATTTGTGAAAAATATATTCACGAGTACATTTTTGTAAGTGTCCGTATTGAATTTAAAATCTGCTTAAAAATGCTGTGAAATATTTATCAAGTTTACACACGAACTGCATTTGGCTTCGAATCCATTAAAAATTGTATGTTTGGACGATGGAAAATCAATGATGCCGAATTTATCCAAAGATAAATGGAAAAAAAGAGACGCAGTGGACTCTGCCGTTAGTTTTAGAATAAACACTTAACTAGAGTCAGTAAAAATTTGCAATAAAATAGTATAAAATAAATAATAGTTTTTTTATATGTACAATTTTGAAATATTGTAGAAGTAGAAAAAGTAGAAAAATGGAAGTAAAAAACCCTTTTTTGTCTTCAAAATTTTTTTATCCAATTAAAAAACTTTAAATTGGGGAGCGGCAAAAATTAATAGCCTACGGGCGGCAAATATGTAAATCCGCCAGTGGTACAGAGTGTCCTAAATTCGACGATAACCGGTAACCATTGGTATGAGGGTTCGAGATGCAAACTCTCGGGTAACCTGGGGAAAAGGAGTCCCTCAATGAAACAGTCTTAAATATAAGAAATTGCCTAAACTTCTAGAAATATTTGGAAAGCCAAATGCCACGTTTTGTCGTTGAAAAACCATTGTTAGCTTTGTTTTTTTCTATTTATCGATAAAAATATATGAGAATATATTAAGAAGGTGCCCTTTGGATATTTTGAAGAACCTGTTGTATTTTTTGTAAAGTAAGATAAAAATATCTAAAAGGAGCGTGCTTGCAGATTTTAACACACTTTAAAATGGGGTCCTCAAAACTTCAAAATGCATTTTCTATAAACTATGATGGTATAGCCATTCACCATACAGTTTAAAAAAACTAAAAAAACACGCTTTTATATGCAACCGAACTAAAAATTAGAAAATAATTTTTCATTAAAAAAATATTGTCATTTCATAGTAAAAAGCGTGGGGTGCATTTTACTATTTTTTCATAACTTTTCCATCATAGATATTTGCAAATATAATAATTATAACATTTAATATATTTATCACCCCACGCTTTTTACTATGAAATGACAATATTTTTTTAATGAAAAATTATTTTCTAATTTTTAGTTCAGTTGCATATAAAAGCGTGTTTTTTAGTTTTTAAACTATTAATTATTTTTCATTTTTAGTTTCTGCTACTCTTGACAAAATGGCGAAAAAATTTTTTAATGAACAAGAGTGGCAAATTTTAAAATTTTTCCAACAGATTGCAACTCACTAAAAAATTTCTTCTTCATTAAGTAGCAAAGTTTGAAATTTTGCCAACAGATGGCAATCCAGGCAATGTTTGGACCGTTGCCAATATATTGCAACCCACTAAAAAATTTCTTCTTCATTTAATAGCAAAGTTTGAAATGTTGCCAACAGATGGCAACCTAGGTGTTGTTTTTATAATATAATGGAATTTTTTTCCTGGCGATCCAAAAAAGATAACGGGATACTGTTTGCAGATTATTGCATTGTCATGTTTCCTTAATACGTGTGCAAAGTTTCAAAGAAATCGAATAGCTGGAAGTTGGTTAAAATTAGGCTCAAAGATTCCGTTACATAGCCAGATAGTTACAACCCAAGTTAATAAAAAAGCGTGTTAACGGCATTTATTAACTGTTATTGTTCATAAAATTGAACACCAATGGTGCAACTAACCCTATTGTGTAAAAAGAACTTATTAATTTTTATTGTTCATAAAAATTGAACACCAATGGTGCAACTAACCAAATTATTGTAAAAACTAAAAAATTTCTTCTTCATTTAATAGCAAAGTTTGAAATGTTGCCAACAGATGGCATCCTAGGTGTTGTTTTTATAATATAATGGAATTTTTTTCCTGGCGATCCAAAAAAGATAACGGGATACTGTTTGCAGATTATTGCATTGTCATGTTTCCTTAATACGTGTGCAAAGTTTCAAAGAAATCGAATAGCTGGAAGTTGGTTAAAATTAGGCTCAAAGATTCCGTTACATAGCCAGCCAGATTGATAGATTGATAGATAGTTACAACCCAAGTTAATAAAAGACCATATTTTTCTTAAAAAATGTAATTTTTAAATTCCGACCGTACACTACACTGCACAGATTTTAAAAAAAGTGTATTAAGAAAGTGCCATGCTCACGCAGAGTGGCAGTGTACGCAAAAGTTATAAAATAGCAGCGAAAAATAGTATTCATAAATGTTTATATTTGGATAAATTGAGATATATATTTTTAGCTTTAACCACCCCTGTATCACCTTAGGTTTTTACACCCTAAGAGCCTGCGCATCTTGCATTCCTAAAAAACCGTGTATGCTACATACCCCTACTCTAGCTGCATTTAACTTCATCGTGAAGGTGGGATCCTCCACTTTCCTTTCTTCTAAACAATTTGCCGTTGTTTTTAACCCACTACTCACACCAATTTCTTTTTATTACGTTTTCTGTTTTTCTCTTTTGTTGTGAGGCCGCCCCTGTTAGTATTCCCCCCTGTTCCGGGGGTGCAGAGACAGGCACGTTCATCATCATCATCAGCGTTGCATTGAGACAAGGGCTTCCACCGTCCGCCCTTTCTCCCCGCACGAGATCCGCGACTGCGCCGCTAGCCATCGAAGCGGGGGCGCTAAGCGACATTTGCGCATATTTGTCTGGAGGCTACTTCTGAAATGGAAAGGGTTATTTATGGCGAAAATTTTACGAAGCGGTTTTTTTTAATGGCGGCTTGCAAGAAAGGGCTCTGGACGCCGCCATCCAAAGGAAAATATATCGTAAGCCAAGCTGGTTGCCATGACAACACGACGAGGGCGGCGACTTTCGGGTTTGGGACTCTCACATATTTGCCTGAGTTAGCTATTGTGTTGTGTTTTTACTGCCTGTACACATTAAAAAACGTTAAGTTAGCACGACACTAAAAAGACACAAGAGCATTATTTAAAAAATTAAGTTTTTTTTTGAACATGTGTCTCTCTCTCATGGATAGTTTTGATTGGCAAGTAACCGTTACTATCTTGTATCCCCTCTTACTGTTTTCCCCTTCTTAAAAATTAGTGGATCAATACTTACCTTCGAGGCATAAGGCCTATTAAGCCACTACCTACAAGGGGCAGGGAAGAAGCCTAGCCAGCTCCGGTCTCTGCAAAAAGCGTCCCTGAGGGAAAGAAAATGAGGTCTAGTCACTTTTTGAAATAATTATTTAACTATTTTAACTAATTAATAGGTCCATTTTCTATTAAATGTATAGAATCTTACACAACAGATTGGTTTGTGTATTCATTGTACCTGTATAGTGGTTTTTGGATAGTCAAAAAATGTGAAATTTATTCGTACTCGTTGAGATTCAAACCAAAAATATGGTTTACTCAAAAATTGTATTAACGTTTCTCGTAACAATGTTACTTAAATGGTTTTTAAATATTATATATTTATTTTTAAACATTAGTGGTATGCTCGAGTGGTATGGTAAGGAACATTTTAAAAGCGCAGGTTCGGTACCCTTTGAAAATAATGCACAAAGACAGAAACAAAGGGCGCATGCAATCGGACTATTTTATACAAAGGCGCGCTATCCTTCACAGCGACGCGCCGATACACTATGGGATAGAAATCCATTATTTTGGCCAAAAAGCAACTTTGAAATTTTAATGGCTCATGCTGTGTATTTCAAAGTAGATACTCAAACTACATGTACGCAAAATTGTAAAAGGATATGGCGACTTCTATTGGGGTAATAAGAAACTTGAAAATGTCTTTTAAGTAAACATAAATATACAACATTTAATCTACTTAGTTTATTATTAGCCTTGTTTACTAAAAGGGAAAGGAGTTTAAATAATAAGATGCTATTGTTGTGTTTCGATGCAGTCTCGCGAGTCTCGCTACTTTTGTCAAAGATTTTTTACCTTTTTCTTTATCAGTTTTGTACTTCACAATTGCCTTCCTACTTTGCTACTTCTGAGTGTAAGGACAGATACAAGATTTTTATAATTTACAAGATTTTCCATTTTAAAATTTAATATGTTTCTGTCCCACACTGTATATCCTAAAAGATAAAAGCAATTCTTGATGAAAGATATGCATTCACCACAGAACCTACCCAACAAAACAGTGTTTTTTATTTGTTTAATACGTTAAAAAAATAAAAGTTGGGAAAGATGTATCTCTATTACGCTTCTAAGAATAATTTACAAATTATTTTTCAGATTTGGATGGTCATATTTTCGAAACTAATTTGAGATAGACACATCAAATGTGGTATTTTTTAAAGCATTTTAAAAAAGATTTTTTGGTGGTGATATAATATTCAAGGTATTCAATTTAAAAAAATCATACCTATTGTCGTTACCCTGTATATCATATGAGATAATAATCATCGGATTACTGATTAGAATACTACCGAATTAACCAAACAAGCTGACATTTTAGTTTATTTTGTACAATAAAAAATAATAATGTTAAGGGGTGTAAATTTATAAATATATAAAGTTTTAGGTTTCCAAAAAGCATTTGTAATAATTTATAATATTTTTCCAGTAAAAAGCACCTCATTTTAAGTTAGATTGGTAAGTTTCAGAATTTTGACCAAAAAAATTAATTTCTATCCCATAGTGCGATGACCAGCTGCATCAACCGGCATATCATAAAGAAATATAGCAAAGGCGGCCGCGAAGACAAACATGCCGATTTATTTGGTTTAAACTTTTTGTGATTTTTTTCTTATCAAAGAGCACCGAATTTACATTTTTAAACTGTTCCTTCTATATGTTGCTTGTAATGTTCTTCATGTTCATGTTTCAAGTGATATTTTGCGGTTGCTGTAATGCAAATGATGATGACTTTTTTACAATAAAATGTTTAAATTGCATATATTTCTGCAATGTTTTATTGTTTACAGAGTGAGGTTAGGAAATGCAATACTGAAGAGATTACAAGGATTTTGTGTAAACCTGACAACCGCGCCTTAAAACTGCAAGATGCACTGGTGGCGTTGGCCTGAGCCACCCGCCGCAATCCTCTGCGTCACGTCATCCATCGCTCACTGGATGCTGCACGGCCTGTCTGCTGGAAAAATAATTGATGAAGCCCTTGGCTGATGCAAGTTAACGAGGGCGCAACAACGCTCTTTTTAATATCGATTTTAACGGTCCTATCGTAAGTATGGTTGAATTTTAAATAGCACAAATTATTAAGAATAAAGAAAGAAAGAAAGCTTCATTCTTATGCATCCCTTTATACTTCATCTGGAGAAGCCCCGAGCATTCCACTTTGTTCGTTGTGGAGGCAGCTGTCTAAGAAGGGTTTTCTTATTTTCTCCCAATAATTTTAATGTTTTTTTTAACTTTAACAAAAGCAAAATAAATGTTAACTTTAAATAATACGCAAAAAAATGAGATAACTGTAAGATGTACTTGGCATATTCCACAATGTTTCTTTTTAGTAAAATCTTGCGGCATAAGAGTTATTGGACAAATTATGTGCTTGAGCGAGCAATTTTTTTTCACGCTTTTCTTATAGTTTTTATAAAAAACCGCAAATGATTTGCTGTCGAGCCTATAATGTTTTGTCACTTGTGTTAATCTTACGGGGCATGTGTAAATAGGGCAAATACCACTGATCTCGATGGATTGCCAATGTTCTAACCTGCGAAACAAAAATTCCACATTTCATGGGCAAAAAATCGGTTTGTACGAAACCAGTTGAGAGTAAACGCCACGAACCAAACAAACTATTCGCATTATAAGGAAAGAATTTGTTGATCGCGTTCAAAGATTACTTTATATTTATAAGGATTTGCGGCTTATCTAGCTTTTGAGCGGTTCAGGGTAGGGGACGCAAGGAAGGGCACTCTACGGAAAGTTGGTAAGACTGGAATAAAATCAAGCCCCAATAATCAATCCAGTGGCGTCTAGAATTTGCGCATTTCATTTTGCATTGTTTTGGAAGTGATATTTGTTGAAAGATGTAATTCCAAATGTTTTATTTACAAGTAAAGCATTTACAACTTAATAATAATTAAAAACTTATTGTATAAATGGTTGTTCTACCAAAACAATAAACTGTATATCTCCGGCACTGAACAACATGGCCGAAAAATGGGAGATGTGACGTCCGTAACACGTCAAACAATATGGCTGAATGTCGCGACCTTATATAGACCCAAGGGATGGTTATATTTATGGGTTGCGACATATCCTCAACTTTTAGGCGGTTCGGGAGTCCGGGGACGCAAGGAAGGGCACTCCACACGGAGAAAAGTTGGCAAGACTGGGTTAAATCAAAGCTGATGATCAATCCAGTGGCGTCTAGAATTCGTGCATTTCATTTGCATTGTTTTGGTAGTGATATTTGTTGAAAGATGTAGTTAAAATGTTTTTATTTTAATTAAAGCATTTACAACAATAATAATTAAAAACTGCTGTATAAATGGTTAGTCCACTATATAAGTCGCTTATATCGTATCGGCACTCAACTTTGTCGAAGTTTTATCGGGCACGCATCATATTTTATCAACTTAGTTTAATGTAGTGATACTTGATGACTATGATTCCGGCTTCGCTTTGAGTTGATATGAACCCAAGTAACCGTTGTTCTGAATGAAGTTCAAATACTCGACAACAGATGGCGCCACTACACTTAATTTCCAAGTTGAAGGGTTGGAAGAGTCCTTATATCTTTAAAAATACGCCCTTTATGGTAAAACGGGAACTTTCTTGTTCGAGGAGGGATAAAGGGCTATCACACTATATAAGTCCCTTTATCGTATCGGGACTCCTTTTCAAGTTTTATCGGCACGCACATTTTATCAATTTAGTTTTAGTATATTTTAGCTATGATTCCCGGCTTCGCTCGGGAGTTGATATGAGACCCAAATAACCGTTGTTCTGAATGAAGTTTAAATACCTGACAACAGATGGCGCCACTACACTTAATTTCCAAGTTGAAGGGTTGGAAGAGTCCTTATATCTTTAAAAATACGCCCTTTAGGGTAAAACGGGAACTTTCTTGTTCGAGGGGGATAAAGGGCTATCACACTATATAAGTCCCTTTATCGTATCGGACTCCTTTTCAAGTTTTATCGGCACGCACATTTTATCAACTTAGTTTTATTATATATAATGAATAATGATAATGATTACAAGAGAACTCGTAAAAAAACAAAGTATAAGAGACTTATTATACTGGACATCAGTGTCAATAAATAACTGTAAAAAGAAGATGGAAGTCCAGTGACCAAAAATAATTTAAATAAATTTACTACCAAAGTTTGCTTACTTTACTTTGAAATCTATATTTACTAATATTATAAAGAGGTAAAGTTTGTTTGTTTGTTTGTTTGTAAGGACTAATCATCGGAAATACTATACCGATCATGAAAATACTTTCACAATTAAAAAGCCACACCATTCAGGAGTGCCATAGGCTATATTTTATTATGATTGAAGTTTAGAGAAAAATGTAATTAACGCCCCTACAATGTGGGCACGGGTCTGCCAGTTAAGTATAATTTGAATGCACCCCGTAATTTCTTACAGAGATATTTGAAAAGAAAACTTCTAAAAAAGAATAATTGTACTTTTCGGACATCCTGTCGAGCATTAAATTGGACAATTTTGTTTACGGCTTTTTCTTACCAAAATTATAATATATATTAATTGTGGTAAACATGCTTCAATTGTTTTAATAGTCACTAGCTGTGAAGAATCTATTTTTTATAAGATCAGAGAAATAGTTGTTTTCAATTGAGGGCAATTTAAAGATTTAACTGTTGAATGTATATAGAGAGGTATTTTTTTAAATTGTAAATTTATTTTTTTTCTTGGGGATTAACACTTTTACAAGAGGGCTCGTCCTCTATGAGCAGCCAATTTCTGCAGACATATTTTTTAGTCTTATGGGCGTCACATTTGAGAAAAACTTTAACTAGCGTAAACACATTATACCGGATCAACTAAATAACATAACACATAAGCAATGTGAGGAAAAGGGACAGTCTAACGTGACTATACCGGCATGTAAACATTAAGGTATTGGGTACTTCATTCTACATCTTTTGTTTGTTGTTTGCTTATACAGTATCTATAGTCACTGCAGCGTCCAAAAGGCTAGAATTTCTCTTTTGAGCCAAATAGTATTATTCTCCTTTTTAAGTTTTTCACTTCTATAAGTATCCCAAATCCGACATTTTTGTAATTTTGTTCTCATATCTGGGGATTGGTGTCCTCCTCAATCCCTTAGCATTGTCTATTACCTCGCTTAAGACATCCACGGCACGTTAGTATTTTTTTTTTTATCTTTGTCCAACCACGAAGGCTTAAAGCCTAAATACTAACGTACCGGTGGCGGCTAGAGGTGTCGTACGAACGTTTTTACCTTCGGGATCAAGGAAAGATTTACGCTAAATTGACGGCATCTTTCTTCTGGATCTAAGCGCTGTGAGCGAAGATTCCTATAAGCTGATGGTATCCTGTTTGGTGGTGAACACGAGGTATTTCTCAAATGGCGGGAAATAGATACGCGTGCCATGGGAACTATCAGTAGTGAAAGTGAAGGTTATACGTAACACCAGTAACAGATCTTGGTTTGATAGCCGACAATTTATGCATTGCATCGATTGTTGAATTGTTTTTTTCTTTTGGAATTTCGGAGAGCTACGAGCTCGATTATCCAGATTTTCCGCCGACGAAGCCCTGGAAAGCATAGTCCGGAAGGGGAGTGGTGGATTGGACCTGAAGGAACCAAAACCAAGAAAAAAAATAGAGAGAGAGAGAGAGAGAGAGAGAACCCATAGCATTGTCGATTACCTCGCTTAAGACACCCACGACACGTTAGTATTTATAGACTTTTAGCCTTCGTAAATTTTACAAAGATTAAAAAAAATATATCACTCTTAATATGCTCATGCCCGAAGAAATGCATTTATATTTTTTACGCAAAAATCATGCGTTGGATGTCATCTTTATTTGTATGACGCTTGTGGCTTTTTTACTATTGATGTTTACTTGCTAGAAAACCCTGTATACGATACGACTTCCTTCATTTAAATTACTATGCTGTTAGGTAAAAAAAATATTACATTGGCACTATTACAATCTCAATCAAAGGTTTAACGTCGAAAAGAAATGCTATTGATTGCCCCGTTCAAAATTTAAAAACCGCTTAAACGTTTCTTGTTAATAAAAAGATACTATATTGTACGAGTATAAAACACGTTGTCCACAAAAAGTCCAACAAAGAAAATATAAAAAAGACGAAAATGTTTTACAGTTTAAAATGTCTTTTATTTGCCGATGTCGGTTTGGAAATAAGGCGAGCAAAACATTTTCATTCATAAGGTCGTTACGTGAAGCAAATAGACAACTAAAACGCATTACTGAACTTTAAAACTCGAACTGCTTTTGCCGTAAAACAAGAAAATAAACGTAAACGACAACGTAACGGCAACAGATTCTTTATGCCGACAGTTTTAGCACAATACCGGTCCATTTCACTGTTAAACAACTCTTTTTTATTCTTAAAAGGCCAAGTTTCTATATTATAGTCGTAGAGCTCGACTGAAGACCGTACCGAGGATATTCTTTTTTTTTATCTTTGGACAATCCACGAAGGCTGAAAGCCTAAATACTAACGTACCGTGGGTGTCTTAAGCGAGGTAAGAGGGAGTTTGTTGACACGGGACTTAAATACTAGAAGATTTGGGGGAAGGAAAGACCTCCGCGGGCAGCAGGTTCCACAGTCTAGAAACTCTAGGGATAAAAGAACGAACGAAATGGGAAGTTCGGGGCCTGTCCAATTGGACCGTATAGGATGCATACATGCGGCACCACGAGTTTCTCTGTTGGGAGCTGCAAGAGAAGGGACTATACTGGATAATTCGTCGGAGCAGAAGCCGTAAAAGTATCTATAGAAGAGCGATAGATCTCCCACAGCTCGACGATGGGCAAGAGAAGGAAGTCTTTGAGTAAGTAAAGGATCATTAATAAGACGAACAGCCCTTCTTTGAATGACATCAAGAATGCTGAGGGTTGTAGGGGATGCCATTCCTCAGACATAAGAACAATATTTCAGAGAGGGTCGAATTTGGGACACATACAAAGTGTATAAATTGGAAGGAGAAAAATACTTTTGGCTCGGAAAAGAAATCCAAGCTTTTTGAAGCCGCGGTGACTATAGATACAATGTGTTTATGCCAGTTAAGGTTATTCTCAAATGTGACGCCCACAAGGTTAAATGTGTCCCTGCTCTGTAAAACCTGGCCACTCATAAGCAAAGGATGAGTGTTTGATGAATTTTTTCCGCGACAAGGAACACGATCTGTTTTGGATGCATTAAATTGAACGAGATTTTTGGCGCCCCATTCCAATATCAAATTGAGATCCTGTGCAAGAGATATCTGCATCGCCCTGCGTTTGCTTTCCAAGTCGGGTTGAGAGATTGGTTGGGAAACCTGAAAAGTGGAGTGAAGGGTACTATCGTCAGCATAACTATGAATGGGATTGATTGTGGAAGAAAGAAGGTCGTTAATATGAAGAAGAAACAAAGTTGGTGCTAGTACTGAACCCCTGAGGCACTCCAGCATTAATTTCGTGAAAGCTTGAAGAGTGGCCATCAACAATGACTGATATACGTTGATTAGAGAGATAGCTGGAGAGCCAAGAGCAGAGTTTGGTTGGAAGACCGTAGGAGGGAAGTTTATTAAGAAGTGCGTCATGCCAGACTTGGATTCAATCTTTTTTTTATCTAAAAAGGGACACATGAAGCCCATACAAAATATACTCGTTGTGCCACTTCAAAAGGTTCATAGGCAATTTTGCCAATGCATGGAAAGGTCCAAAATAAAAATAAAGCGGATCCGATGCGTCACCGTACCAGGAAATGTTATTCCTGCAAAAATTGCGTATAACCGTATAAATCTTTTGAGGTGGTGTACACCAGACAGT
>JACEGR010011558.1:0-14522 GCA_014170235.1 Listronotus bonariensis | reverse complement strand
TATCCAGAGTTAAAAAATAAAAACTGTTAAGAAAAATATATTGCAATGGTTTTATTTTTATTTTAAAGCATATTTGATGACAGCAAATTTGAAAACTTATATCAGCCAAATGACCGCTGCGATTTTGCTGAGTCATTTAAATCCTAGAGATTCAATTTTCGATGACATTCTGACTCAAATTTGCCCAATCTTACCAATGAAGCGAGGTATGTTTGCCTTTAGGGCGGCGTTTGTTTGTGGTTTGTCCGCATATATTCGAGATTTATTGTTGCCCCCAAGAAGAAATCCAAGTTAAATCGCAGGACCTAGGTGGGAATACCATAAATTAACCGCAGTGAATGGAACGGTTGGCGAGCCGAACACTGATTTTGATAATAAGTTTTCACGATTTTTACGCGTTGTTAAATCCTGTTGCATTCCATAGTAAAATGTCACTACTGACTGAGTACTCGGCCGAAACTTAACGGGTGTATCATTCTTGCCTTGATCATGCGCTGTTGTGAAACATCGAGAGTTAAAAAAACCCTTTAGAAAAAAATTTACCCCGTTGGGTATATGCTAATAACACAAAAAAACAACACCTGTCATTCAAAAAATAACGTTACAATTTTGAGCAATATTGTGACGTTGACATTTTTGAAATATACATATAGGGCCACTTTATGTCACTGGGCAAATGAACCATATGGAACTATCCTTTGGGGACCATGAGACCGGTGGACAATTAAAACTAACTTCGCATTTTTTTAAAAACTAATTTAACTTGTTTGACTATCTTAATTTGGTACGGGCATACCCCCCACTAGGGATAGCCCGTACGGTGGCCTAACTAAAACTTTAACTTTATACTTGACTTCACTAACTACTTCTTATCTAATCAATCCTCTCTTAATTTTTTCTCTCTTCTTTAAATATCAAATTTTCCAGTGTTTTTTTGCATTTCTACGCTACCCAGTTTGTTTAAAGTTTTTATTTTATTATTATAAAAGTAACCTAGAAAATTGTTTAATTTATACTTTTAAGACCTTGACACCTCACGTATATTTTTATGTAGCAAATTTCCCAATGTTAACTAATTAAAATGTATACTTATTTTAAAATTCCCAAAAATGTATATTTTTAAAATTCCCAAAATGTATACTTTTTTATACTAGGTGTTCACAATATGTATATCGAGTTGCGGGAGGTTCAGGGAGTCGAAACAAATGTATTATTTGTTCCTGACAAATAAACAAATAAAACAATAAACTTTTGTATAAAATAAAAACAGCCATAATGAGCAAATATCATTTAAAAACAATTTGTGAGCAGTACCTACTAAGACAACAAAAAGGAGCAGTTTCAGAATAAACTCCTACTCCATTTGATATTATAAATATTTTATTCTCAAGAAAAATTACGTTTTTTTGGTTTCATTTATATGTTTTTCAGGCAAAATGTAAAAATTTTGTTAGGAATTAATGTAATGAAAAATATTATAAATTTTTATCATTTTAGCTAGGATAACCATTTTGAGGCTTATATAATTTATTTTAATTAATTTATGTGAATTTGGGCAAAGTATGAAGCAAACTAATTAATAATTAAATTAATTTGCTTTTCTCGCATTGCCGTCCCATAATCGGCATTAAATAAAATAATGACAGTGACTTAAATTAGAATTACATTTACATATTTTAATACGAGATTTTTTTATTTAAATATTTATTCGTACATTGAAAGAAAATGCTCCAAACTAACTACGTAACCAAAAGGAACGCGCCTACTTAAGGGTTAACGGCTTTTTATGGGATTTCCTATGGGCAAATTCTTATCAGTGTCGTTTATGAGGGATTAGGGGTAAATATTTTTAAGAAAAAGAAAATAGTACGCTCCTGCCTATTTATACAAAAAAAAAATCAAATTTTCTTTCAATTAGGACAAATTTTATTTTGTAACTCTTTCTTGTTCGATGTACGGGTTTTCGCGTTATTTTATTTTTTTTTATCTTTGGACAATCCACAAAGGCTGAAATTCTAAATACTAACGTACCTTGGGTGTCTTAAGCAAGGTAAGAGGAAGTTTGTTAACTTGGTACTTAAAAACTTAAAGATTTGGGGGAGAAGGAAAGACCTCCGCTGGCAGTAAGTTCCACAGTCTAGAAACTCTAGGGATAAAAGAACGAACCAAATGGGAAGTTCGGGGCCTATCCAGTTGGACCATATAGGGATACATACGTGCGGCACCACGAGTTACAAAAGGAGGAACTATACTGGATAATTCGTCGGAGCAGAAGCCGTAAATATGTATAAAAGAACGATAGATTTCCCACAGCTCGATGATGGGAAAGAGAAGGAAGTCTTTGAGTAATTAAAGGATCATTAATAAAACGAACAGCTTTTCGCTAGAATCAAGAATGCTGAGGGTTGTAGGGGATGATATTCAGGACACATATAAAGTGTATAAATTGGAAGGAAAAAATACTTTTGGTTCGGAAAATAAATCCAAAGTTTTTTGAAGCCGCGGTGGCTATAGATACAATGTGTTTATGCCAGTTAAGGTTATTCTCAAATGTGACGCCCACAATGTTGAATGTGCCCCCGCTCTGCAAAACCTCGCCACTCATAAGCAAAGGGTGAGTGTTTTTTCGCGACAAGAAACATGATTGTGTTTTGGATGCATTAAATTGAACGAGATTTTTGGCGCCCCAATCCAATATCAAATTAAGATCCTGTGAAAGAGAAATCTGCATCGCCGTGCGTTTGCTTTCCAAGTCGGGTTGAGAGATTGGTTTGAGAACCTGAAAACTGGAGTGAAGGGTACTATCGTCAGCATAACTATGAATGGGATTGGTTGTGGAAGAAAGAAGGTCGTTGATGTGAAGAAGAAACAAAGTTGGTGCTAGTACTGAAACCTGAGGCACTCCAGCATTAATTTCGTAAAAGCTTGAAGCGTGGCCATCAATAATGACTGAGATACGTCGATGAGAAAAATAACTGGAGAACCAAGAGCAGAGTTTAGTTGGAAGACCATAGAAGGGAAGTTTATTAAGAAGTGCGTCATGCCAGACTTGTTCGAAAGCTTTAGATATATCAAGAGCAACGATCTGGGACTCACCTGGAAACTCAAGAGACTTATTCCAGTTGTGTGAAACAAAGGAAAGAAGATCTGCTGTAGATCTCTTGTGACGAAATTCGTATTGCCTGTCATGTAAGGTTTTATGTTTTTCTAAATACCTAAGAATTTGCGAGTTAATAGATTTCTCCATTACTTTACAAAGCATTGAGAGGAGTGAAATAGGTCTATAGTTGGATGGAAGAGATTAAGATCCGTTCTTGGGAATAGGCTGGATACGTGCAGCTCTCCAGCTGTCTGAAAAAATACCCGTGTCATAAGAAATTCGAAAGAGCTTACTTAAAATAGATGCAAGTTTGGCAGCACATTTTTTAAAAAAATAATAATGCCTAATTTCTTGACATGGTCATCTGTCTTATTTTTACAGTTATAAATATTATCTTTTTTTTTTAAAGCAAATTGATTCTTTTTTAGGAAAAAATAGTTACATCATCACCGTGCAACTTTAATTAATTAGTTTTATATTTAATTCATTAAATAGTGTTGTAAAAAGGTCAGAACAAAATGTTAAAATATACTCTTTGGGCTATAGGTATAACGATTTAACGCAATTTACTTTAGTTAAAATGTTTTTTATTTGCGAGATAAAGGGTGTACAAGTTTCTATTTTATTTTAGGTATTTTTAAATATTTAATTGCTAATTGACATTTTTTTCACAAAATTTTGCACAAAGCAGTTTTTTAAGGCAAAAAGTTTAGAGCTACTCATATTTTTGCTGTTGAATGTAGAGGGAGCCACCTGCATTTCTTTGCTTCTGTTTAAAGTGTCATTAATTTTTTTTTGCTTTTCTGAGATATTTATAATTAAGCGTTTTATTTTACATAAAAATGTTTTTGCTACCCTTACGCTTTATTTAAATTGCAATCAGATTTCATCTACCTCCTTTAATTTTCGGTATACGCTGTAAGGTCAAGAAAAATGCACCACCCTGTATAAAATATTATATAAAAAAAAGTTTCAATATACTTAACACGCCATCGTTCAACAACACCATGTTTAGGACATATACCGGGTAATACATCGCCGGGCGGGACATCCCATGTAATTTCTAATGGGGTCAATTATTGTCTCCCTTAATTATTTTAGAGAAAAATTCTATTGAAGTTTATTAAAGAGCATGCAAATCTAAGTCCATGGTAAAAACTTAAGATTTTTCGGTTAACTCGTTTGCTAGTTAGATACTAATATATTGTTAAAAATTGTTACATTATTATCGCCTCATATTTATGAATAACAATAAAAATACCAGTTAGCCTGACATAACGTTGTCAATTTGATATACAAGGATAAAAATTATTCTAATCTAGATCAGTTAAAAAATCTTTGCAGAATGCAATAAAATATCAATTTATCAGTTAGTCAATGTACGAAGACAATTTTATGAACGTCTGGGTTATTGTCTAGCAGTCAATGGAGAAATATTTAAAATTTTTCTTAAATCTTAAGTTTATTTCCAACATATTAATTATAATAATATTAGCAATTTATTGATGTAAATATTATAAATGTCATAAGTTGAAATTTGTAACTCTAGTTTAGTTTAACTTAACTTAATTCGTTTGTAAAAATACAACTTTAACCTTTACACTGTGCGATTTTTTGATATTAATAAAGCACTTAATTTCAAAATGACAACGTAATGTCACGCTAATTGATATTTTATTGTTGTTCATAAATATGAGGCGATAATAATGTAACAATTTTTAAAAATATATTAGCATCTTACTAGCAAACGGGTCAACCGAAAAATCTAAAGTTTTTACCATGTACGTAGATTTGCATGCTCTTCAATAAACTTTAATAGAATTTTTCTCTAAAATAATTAGGGGAGCCAATAATTGACCCCATTAAAAATTACATGTGATTTTCTATGTCCCGCCCGGCGATGCATCACCCGGTATATGTTCATATAAAGTTTTGTTTTTAATTTTTATAGTGGAGTACCTCCTCAACAATTTTTCAGTAGAGTTACTGAGTTTCCTGTATAGTATGGAACATATTTACAAAACACAAATTAATGATTATGTTTGGCAATGTTAATGAATAAATATTTAAAAACAAACAGACCTTCGACAGGCTCTCTCATAAAAGGGTTTTTGTTTAATTAAAAAACCTGTTTCTCCTAACCCTTTTTGTGTTACAAAACAGCGTATTTTTGTTAATAGTTTGTTTCATTTTCATTTGGGTCTTTTTATTATTTCCGAGTTTAGTAAGCCTGCCTTTTAAGCGTTTTGATGTTTATGTGTTGAAAAAGCTGAAAATTAAATCCTGTTGAAGCCACGCGCCCATAGTTTTGTTTTTTTGGTTTTTGTCGATAATGGCTGCAAAAAGGTTGACACGTTGTTTGGGTGCTTGCTTTTTACCTCTTTTAATAAACGTTGATTTTTATAAAAATATTTGAAGTTTAAATTGCATTAAATAAAATATAATAACTTTTGTACACATTTACAGCTCTTGAAAAAAAAAAACAAGCTGGGCAATGGCGTACAGCCCATGGAAGCGGTGCTTCCCCTAAAATAAAAATTAAAAACATGTAATTTCGTAGGTAAAGAATATTTATTTAAAGTATATTAAAAAGGCTAAAAATATTCTAAATTTATCAAGTTTTTAACAATTGCGGTCTTGACTTCGACCGAGCCACAATAAAAAAACCCAATAACAGCTTGCCCGATTGACAGCTTCTATATCATATTTTCTTCACGTGTTTTCGTGCTCATCGAGGTGCGGGAGGATATTGAACTCTTCGTTCCACCAGCAGCCTCCTGCCTGATCAGTCGTGTAATTTAATCGGGTGCGAAAGCTGTTCTTGGAGCAGCTTTGTCTTTACTTTTGACGACTATATGTGTGTCCTGTCTCATCTAAAATGAGAACAACATTACGGAAGTCGATATGCAAATACCGTCAACTTTGACTGTCGGGAAAAATATTGAACAAAAGTAGTAAGAATAGGATGTGAATATATTGTGTGTCCCAATAATAAAGAAATTTTTATCATTAGGCTTTGCTAACAAGCTGTAATTCATTAGTTAAGGTAGGGCAAAATCGACTATAAAAAATTTAAACACTAAAGTATTAAACTACATTAGGCATTTTATTATAAAAAAATATTAAAAACCATTATTGAAATGCCTAACAGGGTGTGAAAATGGTAAGTAATACATTATTTTATTGCTTAAATTTCGTGAGAAATATGACAGAAGAGGAAAGATTATCACAAATGTCGCTGTTGGCTACTAAAAATAAACTTCTCCAAAACATATCAAAGCATCTACGTTTTATAATGTCGTAACTGACAAATTTGCGTATAGAAATCGAAGAATCGCATTACGTTACAAATAGGCATGTTTTTTAAAAATTTCTTTCCTTACCAAACATTTCTCCGCACGCCTCTTAAGCTGGGTGTTTATTGGGTTATTCATTAGGTTTTATAGTTTATTAAACAAAATTAAATTATTTAATAACTGATAAAATAAGCCTATTCCTTAAAGTGATCCTTTATTAAAAATCGTTTTTTCACGCAAACGTTTTTTAAAATTTAAAAGCAACAAAGTTAAGAAAAGTGAGGTAAATAGGGTAGATTTATTACAATAATTCTAACTTTAGTTTACCGATTTTTGCGATGATTTTTAAGGTGTCCCCTTGTTTTATTTTCGTTAGGGCCAAATGATTATTACCAAGTTTAGTAAGCCTGCCTTTTAAGCGTTTTTATGTTTATGTGTTGGCATAGCTGAAAATTAAATCCTGTTGAAGCTTCGCGCCCATAAGTTGACACGTTGTTTGGTTACCTCGCTTTTTTATTACGAATAATAAACGTTAATTTTAATAATATTATTTAAAGTATAAATTGCATTGAATAATATATATTGGTCAATTTACTTTAAATTATGCATACGCAAAATAAATCTCTCTTTGGAAAAAAAATAAAAAATACAACAACCGTGTCAACAAACTCCCTCGTACCTCGCTGAAGACACCCACGGTACGTTAGTATTTAGGCTTTTAGCCTTCGTGGTTTGCCTAAAGATTAAAAAACCTGACGCAATCTACTTTAGTCAAAAAGTTAATTGTTTGCGAAATACAGGGTGTCAAAATTTCTATTTTATTTTTGTTGATTTTTTTTGCACAAAAAGGTAAACTAACTATCGCTACAAGTAACCTTTTCTGAGATAATTTAGATTAAACGTTTTATTTCACATGAAAATAAAATTAAATTTGTTTCGCATTCCTCCATGCTTTATTTTGGCCACCCGGGTTTCTCTAAAAGGTCAGTACAATTTGATCCAATCCTTACCTCAGAATACAACGATTTTACCCAATTCACCTTAGTTAAAAAGCTAATCGTTGAGAAATACAGGGTGTCCAAGTAAAGAAAATACATGGAAAATTTGACACCCTGTATCTTGCACAGCAGCAACCTTTCTACTAGGGTAAATACCATAATATTATTGCATTTTGGACCCAAGAAATTACAAAATTTACATAGTCGCAGAAAAAAAGAGAGTATGCAACATACGCATAAGTGTCTTTTTTACTTATGAAAATTCGTAAAAACTACTTTATGTCCTAATTATATTAATTACTTTTTTTCGTAACGGAAAAAATTTGAAATTTTTTGTTAAAAGGTACTAAAATGTATCTTTTTATAAAATAACTCTTTTTCCAGACATGCATAATCGTAAGTAAAGGTAAGTATTTAATTTTAGAATAATTAATTTCATAGAACTGAAATTTTCCTTATATTCCTGAGTCCAGTCAGATAATTTTTAAGTTTATAATATTTCAAATAGCTACAAACGATCGCTTTTACTTTAAACTTTTTATTTTAATTCGTTAAATTAGAAAAAATACATTAAAAGATACAAAATATATTTTTAAGGGTTTCCATGGTAATGTAAAGTCTAAAATTGTGTTACAAATATACCATACCATCTCGTGGGTGTCACTTTTGAAAGTAACCTTAACTGGCATAAACACATTGTATTTATAGCCACGGCAACTAGAGTTTCTAGATTGTGGAACCTGCTGCCCGCGGAGGTCTTTCCTTCCCCCAAATCTTCAAGTATTTAAGTCCCGTGTCAACCAACTCCCTCTTACCTCGCTTAAGACACCCACGGTACGTTAGTATTTAGGCTTTTAGCGTTTGTGGTTTGTTCAAAGATAAAAAAAACCAGTCGACCAGTTTAAAACTTCAAATTTTACATGATTAATTTTCTGACTTTAATATTATGTTTGTGTTAAGAAACAAAAACAGAAAAAATTGTGTTTTATACACAAGAAAAATTTTAGATATTAGCTCTCGGTTTATTGTTTTCCTCCGCTTCGCGTCAAAAGACAACACATCCTTGAGCTAAAATCCAAAGCTTTTTCCCTTGTATAATAAATAACTATTTTTATTTATAATGTTTAAAAAAGTTTAAAAATATTCCAGTAATTAAAAACTGCTCAGCAGGAATATCGCAAGAAAAAAACGAAATCCATAACCTTTTATCAAAAATTCGACGTCAAGGAGCGTTGTCGACGTCTCTCCCAGTCGTACGTCGGGATGGCTGGTCGGCGCCGACAATTTTGCAAAGCTCAGTGAAGTTTTGGAAAGCGTCGCGTGTGAAACATCGAGAGGCGTCGTCGGCGTCGCGGATATTGTTTTCGTAGTTTACACGATTGAGAGTCTGTAGCGGAAAATACGCGTTGTGATCTCGGTTTTTATGAGTTTGTAAGGAGTTTAAAAGATTTATTTTTTGGTCTAAAAACTTTAATTTGGATTTATTTTTTTATCTCGGTAAGATTTATTTGTATACTAACTTATTTTATTTATATAAAAAAAATATTTTCTTCCTAGTCATATATTATTTTCTAGCTTAAGTAGATTGATAATTAAAACATATATGTTATCAAAACTTTGCTCCACCTTAAATTAAAAATATACTGTATTTGTTTAGCCCTATTTTTTAAACAAGCTTAGAAATTTAGAACTTAGTTCAATAAAGTAACAATTTTAATTACTCTCAAAAATACGTGCGTATCAAACTTTTATAAATTATGCACTTTTTTTATGTAATTATTAAAAGTATATACTTCTATAAAGAAGTAATTTTATTTATTATACATATAATTTCCAAATAGGGCTTAATTTGCGTAATGCGTATTATAACACAGTAATTATGTTAGTTTCTTTTAAATTACGGTCGTCAAATATTTTTAAATAACAAAAGCTGGTAATCAAAAATCTTTTTAAAAGTAAAACAAATATGTTCGTTTTGATGTTCTAAAAGCAACTATTTATATTTTAATAAACTTAATTATTTATATAGATCGGACGCTTTCACGTTTAGTGTTCTATTTTCGCAGAGTATAGATCCCTGAAGATGCCTCGTGCTATCAATAGCGAAACGTCGATAAACTATTTTAATTTGCCGCGGTCCAAACCCAAAGACCAAGATTCCTTTATCATTTATATTTTAAAACTTATTAGTTTTGGCAAAAAAGTTTTATAGGTTATTTGGATTACCGGATGTTTCTTACAGGTGGTTTTGTCCTTTTAAATTTTTTACCCTTTAAAATAGTAAAACGAAAATTAGTATCTTGTTTTTAGACATAATTATAAATATATTGATTTGTTAATTATTTTTAATAACCTTCGGTTATAACCGGAAATGACTGCTACTTTTAAATTTTAAATGGCACTACCAGTGTATTTTATCCCTTTTCAATAAAATATGACATTCTTAATACAATCTCAAATGTAAATTTTTGACTTCTGCTGTCAGCAATTTAATTTTTTAAATTTAAATCTGGACTGCTATGATTAGGCAAAAACGGTTAATTTTAAATCAAGTAGCCATAAAAAAATTAATTAATCGTCTTTTGTTTCTTACGACTTGCCAGGAAAAAGTAAAAGTTTTAAAATCCCATTAATGGTCATAACTCCTTTTTTAGATGGAAGGAGAGTGGCTCGTTAGCAAATCCTAAAAGAGGATTTAATTTCGAACAATTTGGTACCCTATGGGAGGTATTTTGAATAAGACTTTTTTACAAAACACACAACAAATTAATAACGTTGTCATAAATCGAGCAACTTGTGGTAGCCACCGGTGGTCGCCACACGCTCCTGACTTAACCTTTCATGCAATAAGATTTAAATAGATATGACGCAGACTTGTCTTTCGTGGTGGCTCATTCAAGCTTCAAGCTGCTTGTAGCCGGTGGCGGCCACTTTTGTTTCTGCGCAAACACAACCACATCGACTAAATACGCTATTTTTATTACTATAAAAAAATAGTTATTAGAAAAAATATATTGCAGGTAGGGTATTTATTTACAGTGTATCCACAGATGGACTTAACTATACCTATAAACTTTTTTATTTCTAGTATTTCAAATAAAAAGTAATCTTCATAAAAATTTTTTTGCGTTATTTAAAATGCTAAAAGCTTTATTAAAAATCGCCAAAAGATATACAGAATGGTTCAAAATTGGTATTGTATTACTTTAAAAATTAAAAAATCGAAAAAATATATTTTTGAAACTACTTGATTGAACAGCATGAAAGAAGTGTATAAATATGTTTCCTATTCGTAATAGTTACTAGGGAAAATTAAGGTTAACAAAAACCTTAAAAAAAAAATTATAACAATTTATTTACAAAAATGTTTTTTACAAGCGTAAAAAAATGCCAAATAATATACAAGAATATTTAAAATTACGAAGATGTTATTTTGGCACATAAAAAAATGGTTTTAAATATATTCCACGGCCGTTAAAAAAATGATTTTTATTTAATCGTTAACATAAATTTAAACCACTCCATTCTAGTATAATAGATAAAGTGTTAAAAAAGTAACTTTTTTTACCACTTTGAAGCTTTTTTCACACTTTAAATTAGTTTTTGTTTCAATATCTACTACAAACAACTTAAATATCAATTTACGCAATGTAATAGTAAGCGCGACATCAACTAAACCAAACGGTCTTCATAAATGACATAAGAAATCACCCTTTAAAGTTTGGTACCGTAGTTAGGAAATAACCCATATTTTAATTTGGAAACAAGTCATTTTTAAGCCACCCTGTACATCCAACCTTCAAATATTTTTGTGAAAATGTATTTTCTCATCAAGCAGGACTTTTTATAAAGACACAATTTTTTTCGTAAAATTAATAATAAAAATGTTTCCCGTTTGTTAAGAACTTCCGAGACACATTGTTTAATATTTGTTATAAACTCTTCTTTCTAAAAACATTTTTCTAACCCAAAACCTGTGCCTCTTTTTTGTCTTTTTGGTCGTATTGAAAGTAGAATAAATATATTTTTTTTTCGCCAAATATAAGTATTTAAAGTAAATAATTAAAATAAGTTTAGGTTATGTCGTCCATAACACTTCTTTTATTTAAAATGGATCTTTAACGTCTTGTCTTCTCTTCAAGCCACAACTCATAAAGCCCATCAACTAGTTTAAGGTTATAGTTCCTGGCTATTAATTTTAAAAATCCGCTCAATCTAGTGGAAAACGCAAAAAAGTTAACTTCATCTCAACTTTTTGCGAATCCGCTTCGAAAATGGCGGGAAAAACATTCTAAATTGGCACTAACCAATAACAACGCTGAATTATCATCCGCAAGCGGAAAACCGCTCTCATGGATAGCCGGCTTAACACCTTGTTATGATTCCATTACCGTACGTAAACTTTAATAGAGACATTTTGCACCCCTTATTTTGCAATTTCGTTGTGGTTAACGTTATTCTGAGACTGCGCAGTAACGCAAACATGATCCGTTATCGTTATTAACCATACCGGACTCCTTTAATTACGGATGAATACCGAAGAGCTTATCGTTATCGTTATTGTTAAACTGCGTGGTTGCCGGATTGTAGAAATTTTAATATTAAATATTTAAAAGGTTAAAATTTTCATGCCGTATTAATTAAAATATCATTTATACCTAGGCTCTAATTAGCGAAAAATCTATAGCAGTAATAAAAATCAAATAGTGCTAAGAAATTAAAACGGACTTGCACTTTTACGGATATTCTAAATCAGAAATTAATTTAGATGTTACAATCTGGCACACTTGCTTTTTATTCTACTACCAAACCTGATCCTTACTTTTTGTGTTTTGCTTATACTGTATTGTTTGCACTGGCAATTGCCTTGCAGCAACGCCATAAACAAAGCAGCAGTATTGTTTGCATCTACTTTAAAAAACGAAATGAACAGAAGTGTTTGCATATATTTAAATATGAATTTATATCTTATAAAGAATAAAAGTAAATACTGACTTTTTCGTTAACTGTAAAGTGGGTGAACCACAGACAAAAATAAGGTTATGTGTCGAAACGCAGACGCAAGATATATTTCTTAAAGAGGCTACTCTGTCTAAAACTGCTGCCGTAATCGTTATATTTAATAACGATAACCATAAGGAGGCCAAAAACGTCTGTTATTTTAAGAGGTGCAAAATGTTTCTAATATATTGTTCCAAAACACCTTGTATAAAAACATGTGCCTTCGTTTTTATACCTTTATTAACAATGTAACTTAACTATGGTTACAATAACGGCAAAATCTTAAATTGTCAATGTCTCGAAGTTTACAGCACAAAAGTCGAATCTGTACTAACTGATCGGAGGTTTCCCGTCGCCCTTTTATAGTATGGTGGAAGAGTAAAGAATGATCTAGAATATTCGAGAAATATCGTGAAAATTCCATAGTACAGGATGGCATAAAAGTTCTTAATGGATAATTCGGGCGTTTTCGGAAACCTTCGAAAGTGATGAAAGAACTTGGAAAAATTAAGGTAAATTATTTAAATAAATTAAATGACCCTAACTCTCTAAAATTCTATAACCTAAACACATTTTTGAAAGTCTGTAACAATATCAACATATCGCAGAATATTTAAAGCAATTTTTACGATTTAAACTCAAAAACGACACCCGTATTGAAATTTAAACTGAATTATCAACAAGAGATTTACAAACTGCTGAAAAGCTATTGCTATTTATTAAAGCTCCATGGCGCAGATACAATTTTATAGTCAGTGCTTTGAGAATTTTAAATGTAAAGAACTTC
Source organism: Listronotus bonariensis (assembly GCA_014170235.1). NCBI lineage: Eukaryota > Metazoa > Arthropoda > Insecta > Coleoptera > Curculionidae > Listronotus > Listronotus bonariensis. Next base: position 1,340 of record JACEGR010011558.1, on the reverse strand, counting down.
TTTGACTAGACATCGATCTGAAGTCATTTTAATTGCCTCTAGGCAGCAATAAAAATTTGCAAATAGATTTATTTTATTAGTTTATTGCTTGTTAGTTGGTTGTTAAGGAAAATTTGATATTTATTAGGTTTTTAGGAACGGATAGATAGTTACTTTATTTTTATGTATCATCATTTAAAAAAAATCCTTTTTATTTAATGCATTTTTAATGTACAGAGTTGGTAAAAAAACCGGAACGGTGTTTCTCAGCAACCGTCAAATATTGTGCCAAGGGAACCCTGAACATGAAGAATGAAAAAAATTGCATTTGCAAGGTTGCCAAGTTTATATTTTTTTCTGTATGTAAGGGAAATTTTAAAATTTTAAATAAAATCCCCTATTTTTTTAATCTTGGAGATATAGCATCATGTATTTTTCAAAATTAATACAAAATCGGCTAGGTATGGTCAATTATCTAAAAACAGATTCAACCAAAAGTCTTCAAAATTAGTACAGAGGTGAAACTGGACCTTCTAAATTCATGATTTTTTTATTTTTGGACAATCCACGAAGGCTGAAAGCCTAAATACTAACGTACCGTGGGTGTCTTATGCAAGGTAAGAGGAAGTTTGTTAACACGGGACTTAAAAACTTGAGGATTTGGGGGAAAAGAAAAGACCTCTGCTGGCAGTAGATTCCCCAGTCTAGAAACTCTAGGGATAAAAGAACGAACGAAATGGGAAGTTCGGAGCCTGTCCATTTGGACCGTATAGGGATGCATACGTGCGGCACCACGAGTTTCTCTGTTGGGAGCTGCAAGAGGAGGGACTATACTGGATAATTTCAAGGAGCAGAAGCCGTAAAAGTATCTATAAAAGAGCGATAGATCTCCCGCAGCTCGACGATAGGCAGGAGAAGAAAGCCTTTGAGTAAGTAAAGGATCATTAATAAGACGAATGAATAGCATTTTGCTGAAAAATTATCATAAAATTCTTGAAAAAAAGGTCAAGAAAGGAAAATAAATTTTAAATTTAAAATGTCCAGTCACTTTCCTGTACTAATTTTGACAAATTTTGGTTGAGTCGTTTTTGAGATAATTGGCCACAAGGAAGTATATTTTCAGGGACAAGTAATAATTAATAGTAAAAATAAAGTAACTATCCATTTTTTGTTTCAGAAATAATATGAAATAAATACTATTAGCACTAATTGAAATTCTAATCGCGTAAAAATATACTTATAACTGGTAGTAGAGTGTATTATTGGGACTACTAAACATTATCATTACTTGTTTATTGATAACTTTTAAATAAAAATTAAAAATAAATTCGTTTTATTTTACAGAACTGTGTAAAAACTAT
>JACEGR010011557.1:0-14523 GCA_014170235.1 Listronotus bonariensis | reverse complement strand
AGTTTTCTTAATAATGCGACGATAATGACACACACCTAATTCAAATTTTGGTAATTTTCTAGAAACCTGCGGTAACTCCGATTTTGACGAAATTTGGTATACAGGATTTTTGGGGCGCTAATCACGAATCTGAAAGAATTTTTGGCGGAAACGTTTTGTTCTTGAGATATTCATCATCAGACTTGAAATTTAAACTAATCCTATTTTTACAATATTCCCCCTTCTTTTGCACACAATTTTTGATTTAAAGCTAAAGTGGCACACAATATTTTATTTTTCCCTTTAAAAACCCGGTTATTTTACGTATTTTGCATTATTTTTGCATTAAATTGCATAGCTATACTTTGAATCATTTTAATCCCAGTGTGCCATGAAGCCCTATGTGTATTTATGGTTGCCGCATTATCAAAGAAAAGCCACGCAATTTAATGCAAAAATAATGTTAAAAACGTAGAAAAACGGGGTTTTAAAAGGTGAAAATCAAATATTTTGTGACACTTTAGCTTTAAATCAAGAATTGTGTGCGAAAAGAAGGGGGAATATAGTGAAAATAAGCTTACTTCAAATTTGAACTTTGATGATGAATATCTCGAGAACGAAACGTTTCCGCCAAAAAATCTTTCGGATTCGTGATCAGCGCCCCAAAAACCCCCGTATACCAAATTTCGTTAAAATAGGAGTTGCCGCAGGTTTCTAGAAAATTACCAAATTTTTAATATAACTGACGAAATTTTTATATTATACCAGTTGTCAATCAATTTATTAGACAAGCCATAAATCGCAAGGTAAAATTTAGGGCACGCGAGTGTGTTGATGTTTTTTCCAGTGAATATTCTATGACGTTGTAATGTTAAAAAGGGAACCTCTTCTTTTCTTTTTATGCTCTTCAAAATTAGGAAGCAAAAAGAGCAATGTGGAGTACTTGATTAACGAAAAGGTTCGCCATCCCTGTCCTAGAGTATTACACATATTGTTACAGACTTTCAAAAAATGTTTTTAGGTTAGAGACTTTTAGAGAGTTAGGATTATTTAATTTAGTTTGTTAATTTATTTAAATAATTTACCTTAATTTATCCAAGTTCTTTCATCACTTTCGAAGGTTTCCGAAAACACCCGAATTATTAATTGAGAACTTTTATGCCATCCTGTACTATGGAATTTTCGCGATATTTCTCCAATTTTCTGGACGTTTCCACATTACTATAAAAGGGCGACAGAAAATTTCCGAAAAGTAGTTTAGTTTTGACTTTTGTAGAGTAAACTTCGAGACATTGACAACTAAAGATTATGTCGTTGTTGTAACCATAGTTACGTTTCATTGTTAATAAAGGTATAAAAACGAAGACTCCTGAGACAATTTTAGATAGGAATTTTACATTTTTAAAAGTTTTAACGCCTACTAGAGCCATTTGTGATATTGCATCTAGGTATCCATGATCCTTTTTTAAGTCCCTATTTTTAAACCGATCAAAAATAAATTGGTATCATTAGATTCGTCAAAAAATCCTTTATTCGAAAAGTGCTTGTCTAATAAGGGTTGGCGTTTAAAATATAATAGTTAAGACACGAAAATGTTAATTTATCAAGTTGTTTTATTCCCATCTTTCCTACTAGTTACTAAAACTTTGCGTTGGTATTTTTTAACATCACTTGTGGCCCTAAAAAAATCAAATGGGCTCAAAAACTTTTTAAAATGTCACATCCTGATTTAGATCTGTCTCAGGCAACGACGTATGGACCAGGTTTGTTTACGTTTGAGCTGTTGTCATCAATACATCACAGTAAAAGCGCTAAAATGCGGTTTGCCAAATTTAATTTTTCAACTCTAAACTTACTAACCATAAGTAGTTGTTGGATAAGCCTCTATATTAAGAATTTTGTAATATAACTTTTTAAATAAACAATCCAAATATTTTTATTATTTCTAGATATCATAATAAAAAAATATGTTCAAATATTATAAGTTATTATCTTTTTAAAAAAAGCCAAATTCTGAAAATACGTGATTATTTGTTCATCCTGGCAACGCCACCCAGGGATTTTTGCTCCATCGTAAATAAAACATGAATGAATTCTTCCTAAACGCTTGTGGGTGACGCCCCCTTTGCTTTGTCATTTCTGTTAGTTTCTGTCATTTAGCAATTTGGAAAGCCAAAAGTGATCAAATAAAGCTTATAATGCGTTTTTTTTTGTGTATTTTCTGGTGTTTGTTGGTGATTAGAAAGACCAACGTCGTTGGGTGCATACTATCGACCAAGGTCAAAAAGTAAGTCCGCCATTTTTATTTCTCGCTTGCTTCACCCCCTTTGCCTATTAGGATTGTTGGCTTAATGTTTATCATAAAATTATGAAGGAATCGCTGGGTCCATACGTCGTTGGTCTCAGGAATCCGAAAATGACAAAATTTACAGGGTGCCCCGTAAAAAATCAAAATTTGAGCCATTTCCGGTTAAACCGGAAGTGACTAATATGCGAAAACTCTCCACTTCTTATACAATTTACCTATATCAAGTACCAAGCTTCATTTTGATATGTTTAATACTCCGAGAGTTACGATTTGTTTAACAAATTCGTTGACACCGGATACTTAAGTTCTACACGTGTAATCATTTTTTACGGCATGTTAATCGCAAAATTCGTTAATAAATTATCTCTCGTGATATATCACTGGTAAGACTTTTAAAAAATTCAAATCTAGAGCAAAAATCGCACACCGAAATAGTTACTTTTGGACCAAGGGTGTAAAATAGCACTTTTACGCCCGAGGCTAAAAGTTGTTGCCTGAGCTCCGCGAGGGCAACAATCAGCTGTGGGCGTAAAAGGGCTTTACGCCAGAGGCGCAAACAATATTTTTGTACGACTGAAATTAATATACAAGCATTCTCTGTAGTTAGGAGAAAATTTCCCAGCTTTTAATATTTCAAATTGTAATCAGTATACTTTTAACATATGTTTAATTAAATAAATTGTTGTTTTACCAAAAAAAAATTAAGCATTATTTAATTTTATTATCGTTTTATAAATTTATAAATGCGGGCGTTTTTGATACTTTTTTGCCCTAGGGCGTAAACGTGTTATTTTATGCCCTCATTTATAAATGCGGGCGTTTTGGTAATTTTTTGCCCTAGGGTGTAAAAGTGCAAGTTGACGCCCTCAAATGGGGGCGTAAAATTGTATTTTATGCCTGGTCGTACAAAAATAATATATTGAGGTTGTGCAAATGTAAAAATGTATGAATTATTGTAACCAATAAATTTTTAGTGGCTTCTTTATATTTCAATGTTACCTGGTATTAAAAACTTCTCCTTTTTCGTTCATCTCCCAAAACACAGAAAACGCCAATTTGTCTTCACCCGGCAATAAAGAACAATGCAGACAGAGTTCTACTGGCAACATGTGGTATACAGAGTCGACCAAATAAATTGTAGTCGCTTTTTCGCTGACCATTTTGTCCAACGTTGTACCTAATAGTATATTACATTACAAGTGTGGAAAATGACTAATTTCACACGAGTGGGAATATTGTAGCACGAGGCGTTAGCCGAGTGCGACAAACCCACGAGTGTAAGAAAGTCATTTTCACACGAGTACTGTACACTATTTTTCCTACGACCACAAATTATTCACCAAAAAATAAATAAATTAAAGTTTGTCTGTTCAGAAAAAATAAAAAACAATTGAGAACTTTGCAACACTAGGGTGATATTTACTTTGCAACACTAGTGTGATATATACTTTTCCTCACTGCTATATTATACTGTTTTGACAATATTTTTACATCGAAAATCACCTACCTAGAAGCATTATATAACTTTTATCATTTTGGAATTTAAAAGGCCCTCACTTAATAAAAATTGTATGGTTTTGTTAGGTAATAACGCTAATAGTTTAATACGGTTTTCTGCTATTATAAGGGTTTTTTAAAAATTATCGATTCTTACATATTTTAGACACTCTTCTAAATAAAACGTAAGTGGTGCATATCCAAAATATTCCGTTTTTTAAAAAATATCAGTAAATAAACTTACGGGATCGGGGAGTGAAAAGGGGTGCTGGGTGGGGTAAAATTGGTAAAACGAGTTAATGAAACTGAACATCACATGTAAAACTAAGTAAAAATAACAGTTTTTCCTCATATTTTTAAGAAAAAATATGTATTATTGTTGTGCTAACAATAACAAGCCATTAATGCACTTTTAAGAACTATATTTCATAAAAGTAAACTATTCCAAAATACACAAAAGTACAATTTAGTCATCTTAACAGAACTGTACCACCACGGCTAATCACCGCGCCAATAGTCGAATGCCTGAGTCACTAGATTTATTAATTTATGACAATCATGCTTAGGCAACCAATTATATTTTTCGTAAATTTTAATAAATATAAAATAAGATGATTTTCGCTAATTTGGGTTCTACCGTTTAAGGTAAATAAAAAGTTTTTTTTACTGTCACTACAATAAATATGTCACTTGCAAAACCAATAGCAGTTTTTAGAATGACATCATAATATGTATCACACCAGTGTTGTAAAGTACTTTGCAACACTAGTGCTGTAAAGTACTTTGCAACACTAGTGTGATATAACGCATTTTCTATGCTTGAAATCAGTGTGCTATTTGCTATTTTCACAAGTGGTCGTAGGAAAAATATTATATTGTAGTACCAGGTGTCAAGACATAAATTTACACCCCCTTAACTTAGTTGTTTTTGATCGTACAAAACTTGTACAAAACAAATAAAAATATCAGTTTTTTGAGTTCACTCTTTAGTTTTTCTGCAATAAAAAATGGGGAATTTTATTTAAAAAGTCCACTAGACCCTAAAATGCTCATAAATACCACTGTCAAAGTTAAGTCCAAGGTAACCAGAAGATGCCTTGCGTGTTTTTTAAGCGATTCAAATTAAGAAACACAAATTAAGTTAAGTTAAACTAAGCTAGAGTAACAAATTTCAAGAACTATTGACATTTATAATATTTACATGCTTCAATAAATTATTAATTTTATTACAATAATTATTATGTTGGAAATAAACTTAAGATTTAAGAAAATTTTCAAATATTCCTCCATTGACTGGTAAACAAGAACCCAGAGGTTCATAAAATTGTCTTCTTACTTTGGCTAACTGGTAAATTGAAATTGTATTGCATTCTGCAGAAATAGCATTTTTTAACTCATCTAGATTAGAGTATTTTTTATCCTTGTATATCATGCTTTTTAAATGGCCCCAAAGGAACAAGTCATATGGCGAAATATCAGGAGACCTGGCTGGTCAATTTATGGTGTGATGTAGGCCAAAAACATTTCCATTAAAAGCATTGTGTAAATATTCCCGGATAACCAGGGTATTATGTGCCGGGCAGCCATCCATTTGGTATCAAATTTCCTGATTTGGGATGCATCATTTAAAGCGGGTAAAATTGTTTCTTTGAGTAGTTCCAAATAAAATTATGCATTCAAATTTTGATTAAGAAAAAATGGTCCAGTAATATGTTGTTCGAAAATCCCCGCCCAAACATTTACTTTATGTGGATATTGCGTCCTCGTTTCGACAAATCTGTGTTGGTTTTCTTTGCTCCAGTATCGGTAATTTTGATGATTGGGTTCATTGTTTAACGTAAATGTGCACTCATCAGTAAAACAAATATTTCTTAAAAATTTCCTGTCTATGTTTGCCCTTTCCATCATGTCAAAACAAAATTCCTGCCGTCGTATTTCATCCCCATCCCTTAGCTCTTGATGTCTTTCATATTTGTATGAAATGTATTTATGCCTTTTCAAAATCCGGAGCACTGTTGATTGATCTTTTCCTATGATATCCTGAAGTTTCCTTATACTCACCTTCCCTTCATTTTCCTCCACGTGCAATAAAATTTCCAAGTCTCTATCATCTCTTACATTTTCTTCTCTTTGATACTTCCTAGCTTCACATCTGCAGTTATTTATCACTGTGCCTTTGGTCTCAAATTTTTGATAGTCCTGTCGACTGTTGATATTGCGGGTATCGATCTATTCGGATACTGAGCAGCGAACATGTCTGACACCTTTTGGTAACTATTTCCATAATAGTACCATTTAATCATCAATACTTTTTCTTCAGTAGTATAACTCATGGTTAATATTTTCGCTCTACGATTTTTTAATAATAATAAAGCACTTATTTTCAAAATGACAACGTAATGTCACGCTAACTGGTATTTTCATTGTTGTTCATAAATATGAGGCGATAATCAATTTTTAAAAATATTTTAGCATCTAACTAGCAAACGGGTTAACCGAAAAATCTAAAGTTTTTACCATGGACGTAGATTTGCATGCTCTCAATAGAATTTTTCTCTAAAATAATTAGGGGAGCTAATAATTGACCCCATTAAAAATTACATGGGATTTCCTATGTCCCGCCCGACGATGCATCACCCGGTATAGAGGCGCTTAATGCAAGGTTGCTATTTAAAGCTTTTTTTCATGGCTATCGGTTTTTGTGATATTTAATCGTTTTCTATAATAGAACAGGATTTACTGTTATTAAAAAAAACTTTGTGTTGATTTCTATTCCTTACCTTCTGGTAAATAATAACTGGCATCGGAAATATGAACTCCGATTTCGTAATTGCCATTCGGCAGTTCCTTGACGGACACTGCGTCGTCCAAATCCCTGGCTGTCAGTGGATCTATGGTAAAAACGCATTCTTTTCGTATATCCTCCCTGTATTCAAGCTCCTTATGTGGAATTTCCTACAAAATATGAAGTATAAGAATACCAAGTAAAAAAAATAAACTAAAATTGGTATAAATTTTTATTTATTTGTCAAATCATAAATTTCGCAACGATATCTGTTTTTTCTTGTAATTAGAGGCATCTGACAGTCTTGGATAAAAAAATAATTGAGTAAAAAAATCCAATTGACTAAGATTTATGAAAAAATATCATATACTTTTACAAAATTTGGAATTTGACGATAAAATTTGATCAAATTCATAAAAAAATACAAATGGAGGATTCGCTTTTGAAAGTTTTTTTATCTTTTTGACATCCCACGAAGGCAGATGCCTAAATACCAGAGTACCGTGGATGTCGGGGTATTAGATGTTTAATATCACTGCTGCCAATAATATCTAAAGTGTTGGAGAAGTGCATGGCAAAAACTATTGTTCTGAATTTTGAAACTAATAAGTTATTTACAGAAAGTCAGTTTGGGTTTAGAGTGGGCAGGGACACTTGGCATTCTCGATCTCCTCTCGGATATAATGGATTCTTTTGAGAATTTGGAATATGACATGGCACTCTTTTATGATCTCAGCAAGGCTTTTGACTGCGTCTCTCACAGCATACTTCTCGACAAACTACGCTATTATAATTTTAACACCAATAGCATATTACTACTCAAATCATATCTTGAGAATCGTCGTCAGGTAGTGATGGTTGATGGGGTGCCTTCGGCAGAAAGGGTTGTTGACATTGGTGTGCCTCAGGGTTCGGTTTTGGGACTGGTCCTGTTTTTAATTTATATTAATGATCTACCTCTTAATGAGAGTAACGCAAAATATACCCTTTTTGCGGATGACACTACCCTATCCATAAGAGGAAATGACATTGACCTTGTCGACGAGGTTGCTGTGGGTGCCCAGTCGAGGGCAAAGGAGTGGTTTAACGCCAATAAACTTGAACTTAATGAGGATAAGACACAAAAATCGTATTTTGTTTAAGAGATCTGAGTAATTATAATAACCCAACAGCTCATTATTTAAATAAAAAAATCCTGGTTGTGCGTCTGCTGCCAATACTTACCTTGGACCTCGGTAGATGCTCAACCATTTCAGGCGAAAACGGCGTGACATCCAGACAAAACTCCTTCAAAATCGACATCGTTTCGACCTTTAAATTCCCGGATACTCCAAGCGTTTCCGTTATGACGCCTAACGCCATCAGCGGCTCGTTCCACTCGACTAATCTAGCTGAAAACAGAATGTTTTGGAACTGTTTGGGGTTCGATTTAAACCCGTTTGGCAAAGACACTGAAGGGATGTGCATAATCGGGAGTCGCTTGTCTCTGGGGAAGAAAGCTGCGAATTCCGTAGTTCCTTCGATTGGTTTCAGGATTCCTACTGTTGTCCGAGGATGAACCTAAATAAAAAATTGCTTATATTAGCCTGGTGTTACAAAAACACAATTTTTTGAATAAATCAAAAAATTAGTTTTTTTTTAACACGCTTTTATTAACTTGGGTTGTAACTATCTATCTATCTATCAATCTATCCATCTGGCTGCCTATGTAACGGAATCTTTGAGCCTAATTTTAACCAACTTCCAGCTATTCGATTTCTTTGAAACTTTGCACACGTATTAAGGACCCATGACAATGCAATAATCTGCAAACAGTATCCCTTTATCTTTTTTTTTAATCGCCAGGAAAAAAAATTCCATTATATTATAAAAACAACACCTAGGATGCCATCTGTTGGAAAAATTTCAAACTTTGCTATTAAATGAGGAAGAAATTTTTTAGTGGATTACAAAGTGTTGACAACGGTCCAAACATTTCCTGGAGTGCCATCTGTTGGCAAAATTTGAAACTTTGCTACTTAATGAAGAAGAAATTTTTAGTGAGTTGCAATCTTTTGCAAATTTTAAAATTTGCTACCATTGTCATTTCATAGGGGGCTGGTTATTTTCTTTTTGCTGCTTAATTAATTAGTATGTTCTAATTTACTGTTATATTAAGAATTTTGTGCAATATAACGAACTAAAAAATGAAAAATAATTAATAGTTTAAAAAAACTAAAAAACACGCTTTTATATGCAACCGAACTAAAAATTAAAAAATAATTTTTCATTAAAAAAATATTTTCACTTCATAGTAAAAAGCGTGGGGTGCATTTTACTATTTTTTCATAACTTTTCCATCATAGATATTGGCAAATATAATAATTATAACATTTAATTTATTAAGCACCCCACGCTTTTTACTATGAAGTGAAAATATTTTTTTAATGAAAAATTATTTTTTAATTTTTAGTTCGGTTGCATATAAAAGCGTGTTTTTTAGTTTTTTTAAACTATTAATTATTAACACGCTTTTATTAACTTGGGTTGTAACTATCAATCTGGCTATGTAACGGAATCTTTGAGCCTAATTTTAACCAACTTCCAGCTATTCGATTTCTTTGAAACTTTGCACACGTATTAAGGAAACATGACAATGCAATAATCTGTAAACAGTATCCCGTTATCTTTTTTGGATCGCCAGGAAAAAAATTCCATTATATTATAAAAACAACACCTAGAGTGCCATCTGTTGGCAACATTTCAAACTTTGCTATTAAATGAAGAAGAAATTTTTTAGTTTTTACACAATTTGGTTAGTTGCACCATTGGTGTTCAATTTTTATGAACAATAAAAATATAGGGTTAGTTGCACCATTGGTGTTCAATTTTAACACGCTTTTTATTAACTTGGGTTGTAACTATCTGGCTATGTAATGGAATTTTTGAGCCTAATTTTAACCAACTTCCAGCTATTCGATTTCTTTGAAACTTTGCACACGTATTAAGGAAACATGACAATGCAATAATCTGCAAACAGTATCCCGTTATCTTTTTTGGATCGCCAGGAAAAAAATTCCATTATATTATAAAAACAACACCTAGGTTGCCATCTGTTGGCAACATTTCAAACTTTGCTATTAAATGAAGAAGAAATTTTTAGTCGGTTGCAATATTTTGGCAACGGTCCAAACATTGCCTGGATTGCCATCTGTTGGCAAAATTTCAAACTTTGCTACTTAATGAAGAAGAAATTTTTAGTGAGTTGCAATCTGTTGGAAAAATTTTAAAATTTGCTACTCTCGTTCATTAAAAAATTTTTTCGCCATTTTGTCAAGAGTAGCAGAAACTAAAAAATGAAAAATAATTAATAGTTTAAAAAACTAAAAAACACGCTTTTATATGCAACCGAACTAAAAATTAGAAAATAATTTTTCATTAAAAAAATATTGTCATTTCATAGTAAAAAGCGTGGGGTGATAAATATATTAAATGTTATAATTATTACATTTGCAAATATCTATGATGGAAAAATTATGAAAAAATAGTAAAATGCACCCCACGCTTTTTACTATGAAATGACAATATTTTTTTAATGAAAAATTATTTTCTAATTTTTAGTTCGGTTGCATATAAAAGCGTGTTTTTTAGTTTTTTAAACTATTAATTATTTCTATTAATTTTAACCAAGCGCTAAAAAGTTATTTAAGATTGAATTTGAACAAAATTTAGTTTTTCCATAGTATTTATGATTGTTACCTTTTTAAAATAAACACAATAGTTGCCGTCCGCTTGCCCTCCAACCAATCAGATTCCGCTTTAATTCGCAGCACCACTTCATCTCCGTCTAATGCTCTGTTTCTGTCTACAATCGAAGTTATGTAATAATCAGAGAGGGCAGTGTTCTCGTTGCTGACGTAGGAATCACGTGAATTCTTGGGATTGATACGAAGAAAGCCTTTCACAAGATTTCCATCAGCTAATCCTATGAAAAAAAAATTGATAATATACAAATATACATACATGTCGTGCCACTTGAAACATTCAATGCAGAATTGTCTGCCAATGAGTGGAAAGGAGAAGGTCTTTTGCTTTAAGGGGCTTAAGGGGCCCACAGACAATCAATATTATTGGGCAAAATATTGTACAATATATTTATGCAAAGAATATATTTCATATATACAATAACTAGTTTTCTTTTGTAACTACCGGTTAAAACACGTATAAAAAAAGAAGCTGCTTGAAACATGTTTGAAAATTAAAAAAAAACTTTATTTCTTTCTCTGTTGCTTTTGAACCTATATTTGTGCAATTGTTTTTGTAAAACAAATACTCTTTCGTATTTGAAAACTGAAATAATTGTGCAATATTACCCACACACGGCACAATAAATCACTATTGCACAATAAAAATCACACTGTTTTTGATTGACACAATATATTGTACATGCTCTCAATATAAACCACAAACGGTCAATAATATTGTACAAATTTTGCGCAATAATATAGTTCGTCTGTGGGCCGCTTTACAGAAGATCAATATTAAGTATTGCGTAAATTATTGTACAAATAATGGAGACAAAAAGCAACATCATAAATATGTACACTTATACCTATCCGTATACGCAATGAGAGATAATACGTCGGCGTTTAAAAAAAAGGTTAAAAGCACGGATTAAAAGCATACTTATGTAACGTAATTTAAATTTCTATATGCAACCCCTAGACCAATTTTGTTTAGGATTTGTATCATAACCTAACAGGTGTCAAACAGACGCCTAACAGTTTTTTCCGACGGTTTTTCTCTCGTGATTTGGTAATTATTTACAAACCGGACGCATCGCCGATTTTAAAGGAATTTGGTATACGGTGGTATTTTGGGGCGCTGATTACGAATCTGAAAGAATTTTTTTCCACTACCGATAAAAAACATTCCATTCATAGTTTTGCCGACGATAGTACCCTTCACTCCAGTTTTCAGGTTCCTAAACCCATCACTAAACCTGACTTGGAAAATAAACGCAGAGCGATGCAGATATCTCTTTCGCAGGATCTTAATTTAATATTGGATTTGGGCGCTAAAAATCTCGTCCATTTTAATGCATCCACAATCATGTTCGTTGTCGCGAAAAGAGTTACCAAATACTCATCCTCTACTTATGAGCGGCCAAGTTTTACAGAGCAAAGACACCTTTAATCTTGTTGGCGTCACATTTGAAAGTAACCTTAACTGGCATAAACACATTTTATCTATAGCCACGGCAGCTTCAAAAAGCTTGGATTTCTCTTCCGAGCCAAAAAGTATTTTTCCCCTTCTAATTTATACACTTTATATGTGTCCCAAATCCGACCTCCCTTGGAATATTGTTCTCATATCTGGGGCATGGCGTCCTCCACAACCCTTAGCATTCTTGATTCTATTCAAAGAAGAGCTATTCGTCTCATTAATGATCCTTCACTTACAGAAAGGCTTCCCTCTCTTGCACATCGTCGGGCTGTGGGGGATTTATCGCCTTTTTATAGGTACTTCCATGGCTTCTTCTCTGAAGAATTGTCCAGTTTAGTTCCTCCACTTACGGTTCCCAACAGAGAAACTCGTGGTTCCCTATACAGTCCAACTGGACAGGCCCCGAACTTCCCACTTCGTTCGTTCTTTTATCCCTAGAGTTTCTGGGTTGTGGAACCTGCTGCCAGCGGAGGTCTTTCCTTCCCCTCCAAATCTTCAAGTATTTAAGTCCCGTGTCAACAAACTTCCTCTTACCTTGCTTAAGACACCCACGGTACGTTAGTATTTAGGCTTTTAGCCTTCGTGGTTTCTCCAGAGATAAAAAAAAAGAGATCAAATAATGTATTTTTATAAAATATTTTTATTTTAAAAAAATGCAGTGGCGTATTATTTTTTTAATGAAAAATGTTTACCTTAAACCTCTTATGGACGACATTGGTAAACACTTTTTTTTCTTGTATGCCAAAAAATGTCTTCTCGTGCATAGAAGGCTTCTCCCTAATTTTTAAAAATATCTAAATTCGTATAAAAGTTATTATAAAAAACAATATTTTTTTTAAACTTTTAACACCCTATAGTTCAAAAACTAAGTCGTTTAGGACATACATATATATATGAAGTTTTTTTCTTATTTTTAATTGTAGAATTAGCCCTTTAAGTTTGGCGGATAAGTTGTGAAACACCCTGTTAATAAATTTCATCTGTTTATGTGATTGAAGGGTGAGTTCTAAATTAAACTTCAAAGTTCTTACCTTGGTTTGCTTCCTGCTCTGTTATATAATCAGGAAACTTATCTTGTGTCTCCTTCACTTGTTGTTTTTGTGCCTGTGCCTTTCTTTTCTCCACCTTTTACCTTTTTAGGTGAAGGCGTCTGACTACTCTGGCTTGCCTCCTGCTTGACCTTATAAAAAATTATTATGCAAAGTCAAAGTCAAAATACGCTTTAATGTTGTTAAGAACAAAATTTTTGTTAACAAAGCTTTAATCAATAAAATCTAATTTCTAATATTCATATAGTAAGAACATTTTAAAAGCGCAAATTCGGTACCCTTTGAAAATAATACAAAATAACATTAAAAAGGCCGCCTGCAATCGGACTATTTTATACAAAGGCGCCGCTATCCTTTACAGCGACGCGCCAATACACTATGGGATAGAAATGCATATGGCCAAAAAGCAACTTTGAAATTTTAATGGCTCATGCTGTGTATTTCAAAGTAAATACTTTATAGCAATCAAAATGTCGATCTAGCCTACAATCTCTTCTCCGGCACCATCACGACTCTGCTTAAAAATATTTTTGTTCTGAAAAAATACTGATACCAAAAAATATCTGCATGGATTACATCTGGTATTAAAACTTCATGTAGAATGAAAAGAATATTATATTTAAGACAGTTAAATCGCGAAATTACAAAAGATCACTATAAAAATACTGTTCAATATTCAGAAAGGTCATTAAAAAGCAAAGTAGTTGCATTGTCAGTTTATTATAGACAGCTCCGATAATAAAACCAAGACGACTTGGAATTTAGTAAAAGATATAACCGCTCAAAAAAACGTAGCTCTAATATGTTTTCAAATTTTTCAAACAAATATAATAACAAAATGATGATATTAAGAAATTAAATAATTTTTTGACACAGCATGTCCGTCAATCACTTCTAATACTTGGGATAAATATTGTATTGTGAGTATACAAAATACAATTTTTCTTTCTCCCGTTACTCCATATGAAGTTAAAATAATAATAAATAAACTAAAAAATAAGACATCTGTTGGAGAGGATGAAATTCCTGTTACTTTATTAAAGGCTGTTTCAAATATAATCTCAGGGCCGATTTCTCATATTGTAAACCTATGCTTCACGTCTGGGAAATATCCAAGATTTGCTTAAAAATGCTTATGTTAAAGTCATTTTACACACTAAGTGAATTTTTTTGATGATGAGGATAAAAAGTTACTAGGTAGGTGTAGTAATTAAGATAATATATTATCACATTATTGTATGACATGGTTCCACACCCTTTTGGGTTTTATATGGAACTATTTGTTATTTGGAATTAATAAATGCTTATCTATCTAAAAAAAAATGCTTATCTACCTGGACACTTCTCTCTTCAGTTTTTTCATTTCTAATGCTGTCTTTTTGCCCCCTACTAACTCTTTCGTGTTTCTTACTTGTATCATCCAAAATTTTCTGACCTTCTCCCACTAGAGTCGAAGCCTTAACACTATCATACCTCCTATTCTCAAAATTACCAAAATATTTTCTTTTTTAGCTTTACTCAAATCAGTCAAACTACTTATGCTTAAGTTTCTTAAGGCATTAGTTAAGTTCAGAATTTTCGTTTTAAAAATACAAGTCTTCGACAGCCCTATAAACGATTTCAGATTTATATACTTATGTTTGCTATTTCTTTTTCTAAACATATAAGAATTTTGAGGTTTCCAAACGGGATGTATTTCC
>JACEGR010011556.1:0-14539 GCA_014170235.1 Listronotus bonariensis | reverse complement strand
CACCGAGTCGGCTTGCCGACTCGTGTGTTTTGCACCCTTTCGTCGGCGACTCGGCTAAAACTGCTTCGTCTGTTTTAAGCACATACCTCTAAAAAGGTTTTGAGCCTTAAGCTGAGGTTTCCTAGGAGTGTCGGTCGGCGGAAACAGACGCGATTTAAGTTCGCCCAAATTAAATATACACTTTTAAATGAAACCACATTCAAAACCTAGCTTTAGGCTTAAAACAGACTCGTGTGCTTTACCGCTTCGTCGCTGACTCAGCCGTTCCGTTTGTGCCTTAGAGTGTATAGAAGGAACAGTTTAAAAATGTAAATTCGGTGCTCTTTGATAAGAAAAAAAATCACAAAAAGTTTAAAGCAAATAAATCGGCATGCTTGACTTCGCGGCCGCCTTTGCTATATTTCTTTATGATATGCCGGTTGATGCAGCTGGTCATCGCACTATGGGATAGAACTTAATTTTTTGGTCAAAATTCTGAAACTTACCAATCTAACTTAAAATGGGGTGCTTTTTACTGGAAAAATATTATAAATTATTACAAATGCTTTTAGAAACCTAAAACTTATTATATGTTATTATAAATTTACACCCCTCTTAACATTATTATTTTTTATTATACAAAATAAACTAAAATGTCAGCTTGTTTGGTTAATTCGGTAGTATTCAAATCAGTAATCCGATGATTATTATCTCATATGATATACTAGGGTACGACAATAGGTATGATTTTTTTAAAAGGAATACCCTGAATATTATATCACCACCAACAAAATACTACATTTGATGTGTCTATCTCAATTAGTTTCGGAAATATGACCATCCAAATCTGAAAAATAATTTTAAATTATTCTAAGAAGCGTAATAGAGATACATCTTCCCAACTTTTTTATTTTTTAACGTATAAAATAAATAAAAACACTGTTTTGTTGGGTAGATTCTGTAGAATCCATATCTTACATAAGAATGCTTTTGTCTTTTAGATATACAGTGTAGGACAAAACATATTAAATTTTAAAATGAAAAACCTTGTAAATTATAAAAATATCTTGTATCTGTCCTTACACTCAGAAGTAGCAAAAAGTAGAAATGTAATTGTAAGTACAAAAACTGATAAAGAAAAAGGTAAAAAAATCTTTGACAACAGTAGCGAGACTTCGCGAGACTGCATCGGAAACACAACAATAGCTCTTATTATTTAAACTCTTTTACTTTTTTAGTAAACAAGGCTAATAATAAACTAAGTAGATTAAATGTTGTATATTTATGTTTACTTAAAATACAGTTCAAGTTTCTTATTACCCCAATAGAAGTCGTCATATCCTTTTATAATTTTGCGTACATGTAGTTTGGAGTATCTACTTTGAAATACACAGCATGAGCCATTAAAATTTCAAAGTTACTTTTTGGCCAAAATAATGGATTTCTATCTTATAGTATATCGGCGCGTCGCTGTAAAGGATAGCGGCGCCTTTGTATAAAATAGTCCGATTGCAAGCGGCTTTTTTATGTTTTTGTATTATTTTCAAAGGGTACCGAATTTGCGCTTTTAAAATTTTCTTACTTATATATTAAATATTCTGTGCCATTTTAGCTCTAAATAAAGAATTGTGTGCTAAAAGATGGAAAATATACAGAGGGTGGCCGAATTAAACTTGCACACTTTTTAACTAATAATAACTTTTTATTTGTTGCGCCTATCCTTTTATTTTTATGGGGCTAATGGGCAAATGTGTTCCATTTAAAATTGCCAATTTCGGTCAAACAGATTTAGACAGGACAGGACATACAGGACTTTTTCCAAAATACTGTTTTTAATCTTCTTGCAAACGAAATTAGATTTAGCTACAATTGAGCTGATACTATTTTCCTAGTAAACCATGGAAAATGATTCAGTAAAAGCTGAAACTGTCAACAATTTAAGGATTTAGGAATTATAATTATTCTTTATAAAAGCATGCATTTCTCTCAGTTTTACCAGAGAACTTTTTTAGTGTCCTTTGAAAATCAAAAATGTGCGGTTACCATGGTTACTGAGTTGGAAACTTACAGTTAATCAATTAAATATAAACATATCAGCCTAACTGTAGATTAATTTAATTTCTTTTGCAACGAAGTTAAATGCATCATTTTTGAAAAAGTCCCGTAAGTCCAATCCTGTCTAAATTTATTTGACCAAAATTGGCAAACCTAGAGAAAAAATTAGCCCTTTAAAAATGAAACAGATAGGCGCATCAGATAAAAAGTTATTATTTAGTTAAAAATTGTGCAAGTTTAATTCGGCCACTCTCTGTATATTTTCCATCTTTTAGCACACAATTCTTTATTTAGAGCTAAAATGGCACAGAATATTTAATATATTTGGCTCACACTGTAGTCAAAATAAGGTTAGTTTGATTTTCATGTTGGTTGATGATTATCTTGATAACGAAACATGATAGAATTATTAGTTACTTTTACTTTTATAATAGGGTTAAACGTGTTTTTTAAGTGTATTTCCATATACGGCATACTTCTTGGCCACCCCGAATTATAAAAACTAAAAATTATATTTTATACATACCTGATAGTGCTTGGAGACCTTTTGCTTCGTCCTTTTGCTGTGTCTAGCTCCTTTAGTTAAAGACAACGGCGATAATGTATCTGGAGATATTACACTATCGGAACTTGGAGATAACACAGAATTAGGTGAAGTTATATTACTAAGGCTCCTATTCCTAAGGCTACCTCTTGATGAGATAGTTGAGTTATTGCACTGGGTTTCAGGTGACATTCTCTTTGGGTCACAATGAATTACTTCGACCTAGAATAATGTTTGAATTACTTACCATAAAAATAAAAAGCAGAGTAAGCAGAATGGGTAAGTAAAAGGAATACATTGGCAATACTGGTAGGAACCTGCCAAAAATCACTACATTTATTTGTTGTGTGAAAGTTATATTTTTGAAATTCGTGTTTCTTAGGTGATTTTTCACAAACCGGACGCATCTCCGATTTTAATGAAATTTGGTATACGACAGTTTTTGGGACGCTGATTACGAATCTGAAAGAATTTTTTCGGACACGTTTCGTTCTTAAGATATTCATCATCAGACTTGAGTTGAAAACTATCCTAAATTCACTATTTTCTTCCTTCTTTTTGCAAAGCAATTCTTGATTTAAAGCTAAATTGGTACTCAATATTTGATTTTTACCTCCTAAAATCCCATTTTCTACTTTATTCTTCCCGTTTTCCTATAAAATTACAAAGCTTCACTTTTAATCATTTTAATCGCAGTAGCTTTGGCGATGAAAAAATGGGTAAAATAAATAAAAAATGGAGTTGTTAAAGTGTGAAATCAAATATTAACTGCCAATTTAGCAGAAAACTGATAAATTAGGTGCAAAGAAGGGGAAATATAGTGAATTTAGGTTAGTTTCAAATCAGAGTACGGTGAAATCTCGAGAACGAAAGAGCGTGCTGTACAAATCTTTTAATATCGTAATCGGCGCCCCAAGCCCCACTTGTATTATTGACAATTTTAGTTCATTTAATAACATGGCTAACATGGTACCTGATGACGTTAATAAAATGGCCATCAATAAGGCGGCAATGTCGTACATTTGATATTTACCTGAGATGGTGTTGAGGCTTTTTCATTACTTGGGCTTTAGGGGGTTCACACTAAAAGTTACTGTTGTTGTGACTGTGAGAGTTATTCTGTTGAGAGTGTTGTTGGTTTCGACCACCTACAAAAAAAAATTGCACATATATTTACAAAAATTAACTTATAAAAATTAATACAACAAGAAATGTTTTGAAGATATGCTCCATATTGGTTAGGCGGATTCATTTATTGGATGGTCTTTTTTTGTTAGTTTGACCGAAGCGGTCCCATTCTTGCAGGCGTGTACCTAACAAAAAGACCATCCGTAAAATATTTTCTTAAAGACTACCTTGGCGGTGGAGGTGGTGGGTTTTTCCTAAAAGAATCCCCTTTTAACGACGACATACTTTTCATTGTTTCCGAATTGGGATCATTCTTATTGAGCAAATTAAGTGTATTTGGTCTGGTAGGTTTTAATTGTACAGGCGTAGAAGGCTCCGCCTGTTTAAAGGTACTCATTAGAGGATTCAATTTAATATTAAGTCCGCGTCTGGACTTGATGCCGCCGATGGAGGTGGACTGTAACTCCAAAATTCCTAAAATACAGGGTTATTGTTGAGTTTATATATTCCTCTTAATGCAGTATAGAATGCAAGAAAATAGGAACTTTTTAAATAAAATTATGTTCATAAATGCTTTGTTTCCGAAATACAGGGTGTTAAAGTTTTAAGAAAAAGCCTTTTATTATAACTTTTCTACCACTCCAGATATGTTCACAAAATTTGATACACTTCTTTTAAATATTGTTCGAAACACCTCGTATAAAAACACGTGCTTTCGTTTTTATACCTTTTATTAACAATCGAACGTAACTATGGTTACAACACTGACAAAATCTTTACTTGTCAATGTCTCGAAGTTTACAGCACAAAAGTCGAATCTATACTAATCATTCGAAGGTTTTCTGTCGCCCTTTTATAGTAATATGGAAGAGTGAAGAATGATCTAGAATTTTGGAGAAATATCGCGAAAATTCCATAGTACAGGATGGCATAAAAGTTCTCAATGGATAATTCGGGCGGTTTCGGAAACCTTCGAAAGTGATGAAGAACTTGGAAAAATAAAGGTAAATTATTTAAATAAATTAACAAACTAAATTAAATGATCCTAACTCTCTAAAATTCTCTAACGTAAACACATTTTTGAAAGACTGTAACAATATTATAACACATTTTTGCTGTAAAAGTTTTTTTTTAAATTTT
This sequence comes from Listronotus bonariensis, assembly GCA_014170235.1. Classification (NCBI taxonomy): domain Eukaryota; kingdom Metazoa; phylum Arthropoda; class Insecta; order Coleoptera; family Curculionidae; genus Listronotus; species Listronotus bonariensis. The sequence continues at coordinate 9,693 of JACEGR010011556.1, read as the reverse complement.
ACCAGTTGCCTTTGAACAAGATTTGTATAGAATCTTGTTCAAGAAAAATAGTACGCCACTATGTTTTCCTCGATATTAATTTGAAATATTTATTTACTTTGAAATTAATTCTGGTCTCCCAATATTTTTAGTACGACGAACGATTTTCGTTTAAAAATTAAAAGCCATTTTTGATGCACGTCAAAATAACAAGAGATCAAATTAACTCAAAGTAAATAATTTGGCAAAAAGTATATTGATTGAAAAAAAAGCAGTGGCGTACTATTTTCTCTTAAAAAATTTAATACAAATGTTGTTCGGACGCCGGACTGGTAAAATTTAAAAAAATACTTTTAGAGCAAAAGTTGTAACGTAGTGGTTAAAACAGGTGTATCAAATTTTGTGACGTATCTGGGGTGGTAGGAAAGTTATGACAAAAAGGTATTTATTTCTTAAAAATTTTAACACTTCTTAAGAAACAAGACATTTTCGAACATAATTATATTTAAAAATGTTCTTATTTTCTTGCATTCCATACTGTGTTAAGAGGAATATATCAATTTAAAAATAGCCCTGTAAATTTAAATTTACTTAATGCTGAACATCTGGTTTAGGATCTTAAAAAATATAAATACCTGTCCTAAAAGGGCTAAAGATGACAATTGTTGTCTGCTTTTCGATTCTCTTATTGCTTTGGGTAACGTTAACTGAACCGGTAACTCATCACAACAACTGGCATAATGTGCTATCAAAGCAGCCATATCTACGAAACGATTTTCGCTTGTTTCTAAGCCTAGTCTACCTCTGAGCTGTGAATTAAGTAGTGTTCTATATAAGGACCTAAAAGACTGTTATTGTTAGTATTAGGACCAAGAAATAAACTTTCTAACTAAGGAGCACTCTATCCCATTTAAGCCTATGTTCGCTATATTTTGTGACGTAATCTTTTCCCAAATTCATTGTTTACAATCGTTTTGGACTTTTATTTATATTTAGTTTTTACTATTTATAGTTAAATTAAGTGCTTATTAGTGGTGCAGTTACATACACTGTGTGCAAAAGTCCCGGAACCCTTAATAATTCGCAAATGCGCTGATTTATCGAAAAGTCTTCCAAATAAAGTTTATAGATATATTTTAGATCTATTTTATAAAAATATGTTTACATGTACAGGGGCATCACAACGAAGATATAGACACAAGTTACCTTTTTTAAATGGAATGGTGTATATTTTATTGGATTTTTGAATTCTCCACAAAATTTTAACATGACTTTGTGTAACATATGCTATACCTAAACTCACTAGTTTAAAAGATACAAGGGTTTAAAAAAGTATTTTATAGATATTTTTATTTTCACCTGTTACAATATTTACCTAGTTACATTTATTGGGTATGTAGAACATGTACTAAATTATTGAGCAGTTGTTAGTTAAACTATTTAAAATAACTAGTCATGCCACTTTCTGAGAAAGAGAGAATAACGCTTCTGTATGAACTAAAAGGAAGAATAAGAAGAGACCGTGAAAACATTACTCCGAATATGCTACAAAATGTTACAAATGCTTTTTATTACAAAGTAGCACATTGTCAAGCCGTTCAAGGAGGTCACTTCCAACATTTAATTAAATAGGTTAAGTGTTTACAAGTTATTTTTGTGTCAATTCTGTTTTTATTAATAAGTGTTTTCATATTTTAAAAGTTAATAAATATTTACATTATATTTTTTAAACCCTTGTATCTTTTAAACTAGTGAGTTTAGGTATAGCATATGTTACACAAAGTCATGTTAAAATTTTGTGGAGAATTCAAAAATCAATAAAATATACACCATTCCATTTAAAAAAGGTAACTTGTGTCTATATCTTCGTTGTGATGCCCCCTGTACATGTAAACATATTTTTATAAAATAGATCTAAAATATATCTATAAACTTTATTTGGAAGACTTTTCAATAAATGAGCGCATTTAGCGAATTATTAAGAGGTTCGGGGACTTTTTGCACACAGTGTATAGTCTTAAACAGGGGTCACTGACCCTTAAATATTTTTTAAAGTGAATTTACGTTTAAATCAGTTATTAAGGGTAAGATACTAATTTTTTATGTTTTCTTTAAGTGGTTTTATTTTATTTTATGCAAGTATCGGTTCTATCTTGTTAGACAAATATTATTATGGCAAAAGTAGACGTCACAACATAAACTATATTTTCGGAAAAATATCAAAAATTAAGCGCTCCAACCAAACTTTGCATTTTGACTCACCCTATAAAATCATTTAACGTCACAATATTTACCAGTGTATTGGTTTTAAAAGCCCCATGTTTTCTTAACATTTTCTTTTTTAATTTATTTAAGTATCACTATTCTAAAAATATTTTTTTAAAGAAAACAATGCAATTTAATTAGGATGTCGTAATATACGCTATTGCGAAAAATATTGGAGAAACTTAAAAATTTAAATGGTAATATTTTCAAAACTAATAAAGATAAGTATATCAAATATGTATTATTTTTTAAGAAAGTCTTTAAAATTCTTCTTTACTAATGGCATAATACATATACAGGGTATTTTTTTTATTCCACTTTTTGTCGTATCCTTGTAGTATCTTAAGATCATGATAACTGATTTGGAAACCAAAGAACGACCTAAAATATTAATGTTTTTATTTATTTTTATTATCAAAAATCAAAATTTTAGGAAAGATGTAAAATTATAACTTGACACCCACATAGAAAATACTGACATAAACAAAAAAGAAAATGTTAAGAAAAGATGGAGTTTTTAAATACAATGTACTGGTAAAAATTTGACGTTAAATTATTTCCTAGGGTGTTCGAAAATTTGGGTCAAAAATGCAACATTTGGCTCTCCCCTGTATAACACCATAGAGTAAGGAAATTATAAGAGTTATCATGGAATAGCCGATTTAAGGACAGGTCATGCGAAAACTCCCAATATAATTTTATTCGTTTCTCGTTGAAATACCGCCAGTTAGTCATTTCAGTAAGCTTACGTGTCTCCCCACCGCTGATGTTACACGAGGCGAGGCTTCGAACCGACGCATTTAAAGTGTAAACTGGAAAAATGACAAGCCTGCCGCCAAGCCTGCCGCAAAGCGGTACGAAAATTTACAGCATGCCATGGTTTCTCTTATCCGTAGGTATGTTACTTTATGATAACACCCATTGGCGGTCATATCAACTTTCCGAAGGGGGGCATGTCATCAATAAATGTCCAAATTTGCAAATATGTGTGTTTAGGTAAACAAAGCTTATTCGGTTACAAAGGATGTGGCATGAACACTGGGGTGGCCATGGCCCCATGGCCCTCCCATATGACCGCCCCTGATAATACCTAATCCTATGAAACTTCAATTTCTCTATCAAATTCAAATAATCAAAAACATTTAATTTCTGCTTTACCTCTGTAAGCTTACCACCAACGAAAATTGTTCTAAGGAAAAAGTTGGGCTTCTCGTAAAAATGAAGCTACTCACGAAAAAATTTGCTTGTTAGTTATGACTTGGAAAAATGATCCAGGGATTCTTAACAAATTAAAAAGGTGGCCTCAAAAACTCAATATGCACAAATAAATAAACATATTTATATGTGACTTACCTTTATCTGGCGGTAGACGAACCGATAACGCCATTGTATCCGATTGCGAAGATTTCCTCACTACAAAACATCCCTCTTCTTTTCCTTGAAGAAGGTGAAAAGCACCAGCACGCTGAATGCCTGGCAAAAACCAAATGGGATGGGAGAGCACAAGGCGTTCCATAAGGCTAATATCACATGTTGCACCATATCCTGAAAATACTTTAAATGTAAATCGGCTTTAAGTCCGTATCAGAAATTAACAAAATAAAAATCAAAATGGAAACCAAAACAAAAATTTTCTAGAAACTTGCGGCAACTTCGATTTTGAGGAAATTTGGTACACGGGAATTTTTTAAGACGCTGATCACGAATCTGAAGAAATTTTTTGGCGAAAACGTTTTGTTCTTAAGATATCCATCATTAAAGTTAAAATTAGGACTAATTATATTTTCACATATTCCTCCTTCTTTTTTGCACACAATTTTTTATTTAAAACTAAACTGGCCTAAAATATTTGATTTTTACCTTTTAAAAGCCCGTTTTTCTATGTATTTTACAACTTTTATCAATTAAATTACGAAGTTCACTTTAAAAATGCTGCAACCATTTATACACGGTGACGCCATAGCCTGCTGCGGCTGAAAACGATTGAAAGTAAAGCTATGCAATTTATTGAAAAAATAATGTAAAGTACGTAGAAAAACAGGTTTTAAAAGGTAAAAATCAAATATTGTATGCCACTTTTCATTTAAATCCAAGAAATGTGAGCAACAGGAATGACGAATTTAGTAAAAATGGGATTAAATTAAATTTTAACTTTGAGGATGAATATCTCGAGAACAAAACGTTTTCGCCAAAAAATTCTTGAGATTCGTAATCAGCGCACCAAAAACCCCCGTATACCAAATTTCGTCAAAATTTGAGTTGCCGCAAGTTTCTAGGAAATTACCAAAATTTTAAAAATATTCAGATTTGTATACTTTGTATGTCTTTAAAGAAATGTGCAAATAAAACAATGTTTAAAATGTCTTAACTTCTGAGATAAAGAGTGATTTTTTTTAAATAGGCTTCCTTTATCATCCTCTTAATGATAAGCATCTTATTCTGAAAATAATATATAACCTGGCCATACAGAGAGTGATTTTTTAAAATTCAGCAATCTCAAAAACGGCTGCTTAAATAAACTTTTATCATGTAAGTATACCTTTTTACGAAAAACATTATAAGAATAAAATTTTTATTTAAAAATTATACAGTGCTTGTTTAAAGTCAGGACCCCCCTCCTAACATTTGAATTATAATTTTTCATAAAAATTTGAGGACTTTAGTAAAACAACATAGACCAAATTTTAGACAAGACATAACAGATATAAATGTCAAACTGACAGCTGGCCGCCATTTTAAAGAGAAAAATTTAATGGAAGGGGGGTCTTGTGGCACATCATTTTAAAGCTCCCGACAAGTTCTTTATAACCCCAGAATATAAAGTGAATACCTTTACCTCCCAAAATATTTATTTTATTTTTATTTATAAAATTACCTGAATACCTGATTTGGATAGCCACATCCCCAAAACTAATAAAGGTAGATATACCTTATGTGGTATTTTTTAAAGGTCTGTTAGATATCTTTTTAATGGTAATATAACATACAGGGTGCGTCATTAATAAAAATCTATACTTTTTGTTTTACTCTGTATAGTATCACCAATATTACCATTAAATAAATCCTTAAAAGATCTTTAAGAAAATACCGCATAAGGTGGGTGGTTAGTTTTGGAGATATGGCTATCCAAATCAGGTATTCAGGTAATTTTTAAAATATCGCCATTTTTGGGAGTTTAAGGTATTCACTTTATATTCTGGAGTTAAAAGAAGTTGTCAGGAGCTTTAAAATGATGTGCCACAAAACCCCCTTCCATTAAATTTTGCTTTTAAAATGGCGCCCAGTTTGACATTTATATCTGTAATTTCCTTTCTAAAATTTGGTTTATGTTGTCTCATTGAAGTCCTCAAATTTTTATGAAAAAATACTAAACAATACAAAAGTTAGAAGGGGGGGTCCTGAATTTAGACAAGCACTGTATACAGAGATAGCTTAAACAAGTTTTTCCTTTTAAATGTATACAAGATACCCCAGGAAGCGCTTTCTAGAGTTTACAATAAAACCAAGAACAGATTCTAATGTGTCACCCCCACCAAACCCCCTTTAGCCGACTATTGTTACACTACACTAATTATTAAAATAAATATCTATAAAAAAAAACTAAATCTAGATTAAATTTTTGACACTCTAACCCCGAAATCATTTACATTTTGACTGAGGTAATATGTGGTTACGATTCTTAGGCATCTTTTAAAGAATAATAATGTATCATGTATTTATTTAAATAACCTTACCTTCCTCCTCACTTCCTTCACCACTTGCATCTGATCCTCCATTTGAAGAAATGAGTGATTCCCTTGAAATTGACCTAGAGGAAGGTGCGATAGGTGGTGGTGCTATGGTTCTGCAAGGAGGCGGTGACGGTGAAGGGACTCCAATAGGTAAACTATGGCGGTCACCAAGATCTCGAAGGTATGGTTCCAAAAACGAATCGTTTCTGAAAAAAAAAGATTACTATTAATATTAAGGCCTTAAATTCTATAAGTACGTAATATAACTTTTCAAAAGTCAATAAACCCAATGCTCATTTGTTCACTTTGCGATTGTCATTTGTTTATTTTTTTAGCAAATTCTGGCGGTTCTTATAAAACCCTGAAACTTTTGTATTTAAAATATTTTTCTATCTTAAACAATAAAGCGTGTAGACCTCGTTCAAAATATAAACCAACACCCTGTACCTAGTACGTAACTCCACATTTTTAACCGATTTAAAAAATAGGGGTTTTCAATTCGGCTGTATGCGAGAGAAATATACTAGTCCTATTTTTGTCTCTCTGCTGTACGTTGTTCGTGGGATAAAGCTGCCTCTAGGAAGGTATATGCTAAGATAATAAAGAGTGAAGTCGGTTAAAAAAGATACGGGAAGCATTCAGAATCGACAAACTTGGGGTAAAATTTACCTTTATATATATATATATATATATATATATATATGAATATATTATTATACACCACCTCCTTACCATTGCAACAACTACATTACAATTAGTAGAAAAACGCGGTAAAGCAATAACGAAGTTGTATATTTTAAATAGTTTTAACTATAATTGTAAAATTTAATTAAAAATTGTTACAACAGAAACATTTTCAATTAAGAAAAATCATAAAATTGCCAAAAAACCATAATTTGTTATGGTTGGCAAATTTATAAAATTACCTGAACAACCTTGGTAACTCAGGACACATAGAATAAATACGCGTACATTGTTGGGTGTGTTCTTCTTTTTTTTTTTGGTGACGGTAGACAAAATAACCCGGGAACAAAATTAGTGGGGTTATAAACATGGTTGAAAAGTTAGGTTATAATATCTATATTTTTGTTTTTGTGCTAATGCATGGGAGTAACGCAGGTGTAAGTAAGCTACGATAATTTATTAAAAAATCGTAAAACATTAGTTATTAGGAAATAAACCTAATAGATACTACAGACTCTTTTAGTACCAGATATCGAAACTATATTAATTTAAAAAAAACAGTTTTTATAATGATATACAAAGTTTTTGTTTTATAATTAAGCCCTAAGTACTGTTCGCCCAGCGAGTCTAGCTCGATCAAAAGAATACCGACCAAAAATGTGTTGGTTTTAAGAAATTGCCCGATTTTTCATCCTAATAATTCTAATTTATTTTACAATAAAATTAAGGTACCTGTTTAAATTTTGTTATTAATGTTATTTTGGATCCTTAAAGTGATTTTATTTTATCGCATACTACTTCATTTTTTATAGAACTAAACATGCAATTATTATAATTAAAATATATTAAATATATTAATTATATTAATATTTCGAAAACTATAAATTTTTGGAATAGACATACATATACATACCTCTTTATTTTTAATGCCTAATAGGATAGGGTAATAAAAGATAGTGGTTTCCGTTTAAAAAAATTGACTCTTAAGATTTTTGTCGTAATAATTTTTAACAAATATTTTTGGCCACTCTGTATTTATTAATTGTGAAAATATTGAAACAGTCTACTAAAGATTTTTTTTTTACAAGGAACCCAACCCCAACTCATATTAAAGGCTTTTGTTTAGAAAGAAATTAATGGTTATGTAATGGCTTGCAAACGTCATTTTGACATAAAATTTAAATTTAGACGGTTGGACTTAGGTATTCAAATTCAAAATTCAAATTCAAAATCCTTTATTTCTTTAAACATACATGTATGTATAGAAAACGTCAATCCATTTAAAAAGTACATATTTAAACACCAATAAATACACAAATATTAATCTTTTAAACTACCTACAAATTTTTACAATTTAAAAATTCCGCTACAGAATAAAAACTATGTTTAAGTAAAATTTGTTTAACTTTAGATTTGAAGACTGAAATGCTCTGTATGGTTTTAATATCTTGGGGCAGGTGGTTATACAGTTTGGATGGCATAATTACGCAACTGTTGGCCGTAATAGAGAGATTATGTTGTGTTATTAAGACGTCGGATGTATTTCTTAGGTTGTAAGCTAAGTTTCTGTCCGAAAACCTAACAGTTAAGTGTGGATTTTCTTTAATATGTAAAACACAAGACAAAATATACATAGACGGTATTGTCAAAATCTGTAGTTGCCTAAAAAGTTCTCTACACGAGTCTCTCTGAGATTTATAAAGAATAGTTCTTATAATGCGTTTCTGAACTAAAAAAGATCTTTGACGCCTGCTGAATTTCCCCAACAAATAATACAGTAGTTTATAGCAGAGTAAACCTGTGCGTAATAGTAAATTTTTAAAATTTCGATGTTAACAAAATTGCGAAGATTTCGCAGAACGTAACACTTGGTAGATAATCTTGTGCATAAGTTATCTGTATGTTTAATCCACTTTAACTGTGAGTCCATGTGCAACCCCAAGGATAAGGATGAGTCTTTTTCTTTAAGTGATTTTCCATTCAGGTGAATGTAAATACTGTAATTCTTAATAGTTGGGGAAAAATGTACAATTTCTGTCTTTGACGCATTTAAACTTAGACCGTTTAGTTGACAATATCTCCGCATATCATCCGCACAATTACTGGCAGCTTCAGAAAGTTCCTCAGTACTTTTTGAACTCACTGCGATAGTCGTATCATCTGCAAATTGTGAAACATTACAATTTGTAAGATAGACATTTAAATCATTTATAAAAAGAATAAACAGTAAGGGACCTAATGTACTCCCCTGAGGAATACCCAGATCAATGGAAGAAGGCTCCGATTCAAGAAAATTACCCTTTACGTTAATCCTAACACTTTGAGTTCTTCCTCGTAAATAGGAAGCTAACCAGGAAAGCGCATTATTACGAATGCAATAATTTTTTAATTTATTCAGCAATAAATTATGTTTAACCGTATCAAAAGCACGAGATAGGTCGAAATACATGCAGACGGTCTTTTTTTTGTATAAAACATTATACATAAATTATGTTTAAAATTTTACGCAGAATCTAAAAACAAATAATATATAGGGTGTTCCATTTAAAAATAAGGAAGTTGACATAAACTTCCGATATAACCGGAAGTGGTAGAGCTGTCAAAATATTTTTGTTAATGTTACCAAATTTTCAAAATTTTCCAAATTGTACTTTTCGAGAAATCGATGGCGGAAGTTCTCGGTGGGACACCCTGTATAGTGCGCCCGAGACAGTAGATATAATGGAAATTATATCTGCTATTATTTTAGATTTAATTGGTCCTATTTCCGAAACTTTTAAAGGTAGATAAATCAAATGTGGCATTTTTGTAAAGCTATTTAAAAGACCTTTTTATTGGTGACCTAATATACAGGGCGTTTCATAAAAAAAGTGTATCTTTTCATTTTATTTAAGTTTTTGATGTTCATTTGTTTCTTTGTTATGCTCAAAAGATAATAGATGAAAAGGTATGAAACTTTTATACAAGAAGTTTTTTTCGTTATCGTTGTAAGTGGGTGGCAAAATATAATTAAAAACTCTGTACAAAAAATGGA
>JACEGR010011555.1:0-14545 GCA_014170235.1 Listronotus bonariensis | reverse complement strand
GGGTGGGGGAGTGGTCAAGGGTGAGGGAATGGCCACTATATTATTATTATTATTATATGTTTTTTATTGGTTTCCCAAATGGCCTTCGACCGAAGTCCTTCAGCCACAGTAAATTTACAATTTATTTTGGTAACAATATATGTATAGCAATTTATAGATTAAAAATAATAAAAATACTTAACAGAAAAAAAATATACATGTTATATTGCGGTTGACATAAATATGTGAAAAAAGTTTATATACACATATAGTTTTTTTTTTTTTTGAAAAATGAATGTTTAGTTATAGTCCATTAAAACTTCAAGTATGGTTCTTTCTGGAAATCTAAATCTGGAGTTTCTGTTATCTCTGGTTAAACATAGCTGTTCGATTATCTCCATATTTTTTGGTTTTGCTGCAAACTTTTTGTCAGGTCTATTAACCTTTGTTCGATAGGCTGGATTTCTGTTTTTTGATATAGGAGCTGGTTGCTGGGATTGTGTAGGGGATTTTCAGGATGACGTATTTTTGAAATTGTTCTTAAGGCTGATCTCTCGGCTACACTTATGTTTTTTAGTACTGATGGTCTGGCATTACATAATAACACGTGAGCGTATTCCAATACTGGTCTACAGATCGATTTATATATTTTCGCTGCTGTTTTTGTGTTAATTCCCTCATTTTTAAATGTTAAAGATCGAAAATATTTTGCACGAGTTTTGATCTTGGTCTTAACGATGGAGGTATGACTTTTGAAATTTAACTTGGAGTCCAGTTGGATACCCAAGTATTTGGCAGTATCTTTAGGTCTTATACCCTGATTGCATAATGTTATTTGAGGGGAGTTAGCTGTTACTTTATGGTTAAATAGAAGTAACTGAGATTTTGCTGGATTTACCTCAAGTCTCCATTTTTTAAACCATTCTTCCACTGAAACTATAGAAGTTTGCAGCGTTTCTGCAGATCTGCTTGTTGTGGAGTTATGTGCAATTATAGCTGTATCGTCTGCGAACTGTAGTAGATAGGAATTGCCTCCATTGTTGATGTCATCAAGTGTCATATCATAGCAATAAATATTATATAGTATGGGTGAGAGTGGGGAACCCTGGGGTACACCTTGTTTCGGGACGAAGTCTTCAGATAGAATATTGTTTATTTTTATCCTTAGTGTTCTAGTGTTTAGAAATTCTTTGATTAATTTGATAAGATACCCTGGCACCTGAAGTCTGTAGTAGTTTGTATATAAGTCCCTCATGCCAAACACTGTCGAATGCTTTTTAATGTCTAGAAAAAGCGCTGCAGATTTTAAGTTTTGATGTTTAGCTGTTTGTATGTTGGAGCAGAGGATAGATAATGGATGAATAGTAGAACAGCCCTCACAAAAACCAAACTGGTACCTCGGAATTCTATTCTGTATGGCTTGAAGTAATCTGTTTTTTATAATTTTTTCAAATAACTTTCCTAGAACAGGTAGCAACGTAATCGGTCTGTAATTTTGAGGTAATTTGTGGTCGCTGTTAGCCTTAGGGATGTTAATTATTGTACCTTCTTTCCAGATGTCTAAAAATATGCAGTTATTTAAACAGTATTCCATTATTTTGATTAGATGATTATGGCTTGTCACTGAGAGCTGTTTCACTATTTGCCAAGGAATACCATCGGAACCTGGAGCACTATTTTTTTGCGAGTGCAGTATTGTATAGTATTCATCTGGTTCTATAACAATATTTGGCATTACTTCATGTGTCTGCAGGTAATTTCGGTGCCACTGTTTGATAAAATTCTTATGGTCCTCGTCAAAGTAGGGAAGGTTTGATTCACTAAAGTGTTCTGTGTAGTATTCTTGGAATTTTTGCGCTTTTTCACTGTCGGTGCTATAGATAATACCATTTACTTCCAATTCGGGCATCGCTTGTATTGTTTTGTAGCGGGATAGTTTTTTGATTTTTTGGTAAAAATTCCTTCCATGATCTTCATTGATTTCTCTGCATGTACTGAGCCAAGTATGTTTTTATACTCAAAAATAAGTTTCTGGATGTTTTTATTAAATGAATTAATTTTTGCTTTTGTTTCCGGATCAGGTGCTGCATAATATTCTCTTTGGACACTACTATGTTAATTAATACAGTGATAGAAAACAAAATAATTTGTCCCATTTTAATTTACCAATTCATAGTCTATCCAAGCCAACATTTTTAGGTTGTAAATATCAATAATTGTCTTTGGTATTGCCGGGGGTGGCTCATTAGCATATCCTAAAATAGCATTTTATTTCAAATAATTTGGTACCACATACATAAACTATAATATATAAAACTATATAATTTACCTATACTTTAATTTCAATTTTTGAAATTAATCTAAAGTGGCATCCAATCAACACTTCTCAAAAATCTGTTTTTTATTTATTTTACACCTTTTTTTTTAATAATTTGCAAAACATTATTCCAAAAATGGCGTTACCATGTATGTATACACATGTTCAATTCTTTTGGAAGTCACGGCTACTTTTATTTAAATTGATAATTCGTATCAAAAAGGTTTTAAAAAATTAGTAAAAAAAACAATTTTTAAAAAGGTTTTTGGTGTTTAAAAAACACATTGTGTGCTAAATTAGTGTTTAATTCAGAATAGGCCCATAGCCATGTATACCTAAGGTTGCAAATTTTCTGTGTAGATAGATTGGATTTTATTCCCTTTCTTCAAGTTTTCTCGGAAATTGCAAGATTTTTGTAATAATGTCAATATTTGCATTTATGTGGAAATGCCCGCGAAATTATTTAAAACGCCGCATAGACCGATGACGTAATTGGATTGCGCCTACGTCACAAAAGATACAAACTGTGACATTTCCTTTGTTGACATATTTATTTAACATGTCGCTTTTCACATAAGCACTGGCAAATTGTGAAGTTGTTGGAACTCGCAAATTGTGGAATAAATTTTAATCAACATTAAAAATTATTTACGAAAAAACTAAAAACAATTTTGTTAAAAATTTATTTTCCCGGGTTGATGACTTATTTAATTATATATTGCAAAGTGCGGCAACAGTGTATGTTGTTTGTTTTGCTAGTGAAAGGAATGTGTGAATTTATTAAAATTGGCTTTTAAATTACAGTAAAGACAAGTGATCGCTACTTGACTTGTTTTTAGTGCCTATAAATAAAATTAGGTCCGAAAACTCACAATAAAGACTTAATAAACAGTTAGTACAGGGGTGGCCAACTTTTTAGGCCCAAGATCGACTTTTCAGTGACGACACGCAGTGCGATCTTCCAATGTCATATATCGGCAAAAAAATTTTTGAAGAGCAAAAAAGTGCCCACCCTGATTTTTAACAGTGTCCTTTCATTTTCACACTTTTTCCGCCCCTGCAGTGTTACGCCCTGGTGCCTTGCACCACCCGGTAGGCTCGGCCCTGGTTCTACGTATTTATATTTTTGACCTTGCTACGATCGACTGGACTAATAGTCGCGATCGACCGGTTGGCCACCCCTGAGTTAGTATAAAGACGTGAACGTTGATAACGCGAGCGACGTTGCCTCAAGCTTGGCAAGTTTGGAAGCGAGTTATTTGTGTCTGTTTCTAAACAAATAGATACTACAATTTCTTTAAAAATGTCTTGTTCAAAATGTAAAAACTGTCTGTCCTTAGAAATGGGGTGTGATTTCTGTAATGATGTACATTGCTTAACCCGCTCAAAGCTGACAACATCCGAAGCGCATGTAACCAGACTTAGCAAGCAAAGGACACTTTGTTTGCGTGCGACGACTGCATACCAATGGTTAAAAACTTCCTTAAGACGTTCACTGTTGGACTTCAAAATCAATTAGAACTGCTCAAGCAACAAATGGAAAAATCAATTAGCGATGCAATTGACACCATTAAGCAAACCTACATTAACAAATTCGATAATTTAAGCAAAAATCTTGACTATAAACTAGAAAACCTGACTGCTTCTCTAAAACAATCAGGAGTCTCGCAAGGAACAACAATGCCCAACAAACAAGTTGAAATTAGTGAAAAAAGTGCTAAGAAAGTAAGGAAGCAAAGCACTAGTGCTGGTACTAGTACTAAGAGTGAAATGCCTCATGATTTCATTGGAAAACCAACAATAAACTCAGCGTCTGTCAAATAAGCTGTAGCTACAGCTCAACTTCACAAAATTGTTAACTTGACATCTGATGTAGAAGGTTCAAACCATCAGAACCTGCCAAAAGTTCATCCACAGCCTTCCAAGTATATGCAACGGCCAGCACCACACAAGGGTACAGGAGAAGGAGTTCTTCTCTCTGATAAATCTTGAAGTTGCAAAGGCCAGATCGAATAAATCCTAGATTTTTTTATCTGGCTTAAGGGCTGATGAACTTAGTTTTATAAACATAGGTGGTTTTGTCCCCGTCACGAGCTACTGTAGATCAGAGCGCAAAAATGCGGGAGTTGCAATTTTTGCAAAAAGTAACATTCACACTGCTTCTCTGCCTTTTAATTTAGCAGACTTATGTGAAGAACTTAACTTTAAAGTTGCAGGAATGTTATGTAACACTACTCAAATAGTAACAATTTACCGTTCTCTGAATAGTGATTTAGGAACCTACTTAACAAAAATGGCCTATGTCTTAGACAGACTAGATCTTAATAAGGGTATAATAATATGTGCACTTCCATTTAAACTCTTGGGAAGCACAGCTCCTCTGTAACCTATTTGAGTCCTATGGACTGTCAAAAGTAACAACAGAGAACACTAGGAATGAAACATGCTTGGACAACATCTTCACCAACATTGGGGTTGGTAACTTTGTTGCTGAGGTAATCAAACCTAACATTTCTGATCACTCGGCTGTTTCATTCACATACACCTTGCAAACAAAAACCACAAATAGCGCTTCTCGAATAACCCATAGGCTAATAACAGATCACGGTCTATTCAATTTGTATACTGCGGTAGAAAAGGCCAACTGGTCATTTATTAGTGATTCGAATATGTCCTCTAATAACAAATTTGAACAATTTATAAATCTTATATTACATTTCTGTGATATAAGTTTTACAGAAAAAACAAAGTTATTTAATGAAACTAATAAAGGAACTTACAGAATACACTGGTTAAATGAGCAGCTAAAAGGGATAGGGAAACATTAAAATTATTAACTCGGGTAAATAAATCTGAACCGCACTCAGTAACCAATAAATTGCTCAAAGATTTTAGAAAATAATATCGTAAAAAAATAGAGCAAAGTAAGAGACGAGCCAATGATCAGTATATTAGCCAATCAAACAACAAAAGTAAGGCAGTCTGGGATATAATAAAAAATAATATTCCGATAAGACTAAACAATCAGAAATACTAAATGTCAATAACTTTAACGATTTCTTTGCTCAGGTTGCAGAAAATATAATAAAAAATCTTCCAGTAGCAGATAATGATCCAATTGAGTATGTGAAAAAGCTAAATATAAATTTGAATAACAAAAGTTTTAATTTTCAGAAAGTCACCTCAGTTGAAATAAGACATATTATTGCTTACCTTAAGAATAGCTACAGTAAAGATCATTTTAAATTAAATATTAAAATAATAAAAGTACTTAAAGAAATAATTTTATATCCATTAACTAAGATCATAAATCTCTGCATTAAAGATAACATATTTCCAGACTGCCTTAAAATGGCACGTGTAGTTCCTATTCCAAAAAGGGTCACCCTGAGGAGGTCTCTAACTATAGACCGATTTCAATATTGACCCTATTTGGCAGAATTTTTGAGGCAGTTTTAAAACAGCAGATTATCAGTTATTTAGAGAGTCAACATTTGCTTAATTCCGGGCAGTTTGCATACCGTAAGAGTCTATCGACTGCTGCGGCAGTGAGTAATATTATTGATTATATTCAGGATTGTTTTAAGGGTAAAATGTACGCTCAGGCATCTTTCTTTGGCCTTACTAAAGCTTTTGACTGCGTATCCCATGACCTCCTAATACAGAAGCTCTATCAGTACAAGTTTACCGACGGCAGTGTGGATCTTTTGAGATCTTACCTTGCAGACTGGTACCAGTATGTATTGTACAATAGCAAAGTATCATCAAAGTGTCAAGTCAAGCATGGAGTACCCCAGGGCTCAGTTCTTGGGCCAATACTCTTCCTACTATACATAAACGATATAAGTGCATGCACATCAAATAATAGCACAGGAATTACACTTTTTGCAGATGATACAACGACCATTGATAGCTGCGACAACTTGGAGAGTAAGCTTGAGGGTCATGGATACGCGAAAAGATACCAAAGTTGGTTTGCTTCTAATCAACTTAGTATCAACGAAGCAAAGACTCAAACACTCAACTTCTCCTTAAGATCTTTGAGCGAGCATACGAACCCCATTAAATTTCTTGGATTACATCTAGACACCAAACTTACATGGGAGGAACATGCCAATCAAACGGCTAGCAGAATCAGCAAAAACACGTATGTTATCCGAAATCTAAAAAACTGTCTGTCCAAGGGTTCTTATGAACACATATATGCTCACATTAATTATGCGATCCTATGTTGGGGGCACTCAGGTCACGAATCCAGAGTGTTCTCTGCACAAAGACGATGTGTGAGAGTCATTGCTGGCCTGAAATACAGAGAGTGCTGTAGAGAAGCGTTTATCTCTCTTGGGATTCTTACCCTGACCTCCCTTTATATTCTTAGCTGCCTTATACACGTTAAAAAACACCTGAATAGTTACAGCCAAAATGGGGACTTACATGGATATGAGACCAGGGGAGGAATGACCTTTCTATAAGGTACAGTAAAACTTCCAGGGCGAGAGATGGGCAGAACCACTATGGTATAGTTTGTCCAACGTACCATTTTTCGGGTGGCTAACCTGAAATTACCAAAAATTGACAGAACTGACTTTTCTTAACAAAACCAAATTCACTGATTGATATTTGTCATCCAGTAATGGACTTTGAATTTTCTTTCGTGTTTTTTGATTTTTAGAGGTGCTAAAAGGTGTTTTCTTTTAAGTTTTTTAAAGTGTTTAGTGGGTTTGAGGACTATTAGCTTTTGTTTTATGTTTATACTTTCTTTGGTTTGGACTTTTTATTGACATTTTTTAGTTCTTAATTTGTTTTATTCCGGGTAAGTATTGGGACCTGTTTTTATTGCTATTAAAAGCCAGCATATACATATATTTTTTTACCTGTGTTTTTTAGCGCATGGATTCCAGTGTTTACTGTACCTCTAGTTCAGTTCATCTCCAAACAGTAATGCCTCGAAGGTATATATGTATGAACATAACCTAGTATATAATTTTTCTCTTTTTTTCCAACCTACTATACAAGTCCCTTCTTACTTACAGTAACGCTAGGTATATTTAATACTGGTCCAAAAATTGATAAATAGTACAATGAAGTTGAAGAACTTAACCCATTCTCACTAGTTAATCCCAACAACAAAAACACCAACTAGGGCTCATAAGCATAAAGTTATAGTCTAGCTGCGAAAGCACCAGACCTCCCTCTTTCTCTGCTTCTCCATTCTAAGACTGCTAGATTCCCTGGTATCAGGCGCGTGCACATTTAATATAATAATAAATAAGCCCGTGCCATTTAAATTTTGGCTTTTCATATCTAAAAGTTTACGGTGTATGTATTTTACTCGTTTGCGTTTATTATAAAAAATAACAAAAATGCACCGTTATTTCTGAACGGTATACTGTATAAGCAATAGTTAAAAGTATGATTGTACGATTAGTCATCCAATCCGAAATGTTTACGTGTCAGTATTTACATTAGACTGTCTCTTCCTCACGTTGCCTATGTGTTATTTCATTTAGCTGAATCTGTATAACTTCAACAAGGCGATTTCGATAAATTTATTTTATAGCATATAAGCCTCTAATTGTGTAGATACTCTAAATAAATACATGATTATAACTACTTTGTTTTATTTATTTTATTATTTGAATATAGGTGCCAAATAAAGAAGCTATGTCAGATGAACTAAATGTAAATTTATTCACACTTATTTTTAATAAATAGTAAAATTGCATAAAAATGGGGAATATATTTTGTGATCAGCGCCGTAAAAAAAAACTATACAAAATTTAAATAAAATCGATAATACGGTCGATAAATAAAAAAGTACCTAAATAACTATTAATCTACACTTTTTAGCCTTATCCTGATGTCATTAATAATATAAAAATATGAGAACTGATATAGATGCTTTAACTTTAACTTGTCTGTTTTTAAATGTAGCAAAAACAGAACTTTTTATTCTATGGTTAACGGAAATTTTTGGTAATAAAATAGTATGATTAAACAAGTTTATATAAATAAATGCCCAGCAAGAAGAAAATACAGCTAAATTTAGTCACTGAAATCTAAGCATTTATTAAATATAATAAAATTTACAAAAATTCCTTCAGTACGGTCCTGAACTTCAGGTCAGCCAACTTAAATCTGAAAAACGAAATTTACTGATTGACGTTTCTCTAAAAAATACGTATTGCCACCCGAAAAATGGTACGTTGGACAAACTATATTAATTTTTTTAATGTACTACCTGAGGAAATTAAGAACCTTGACATTAGGGCTTTTGAGACTAAGATTAAACTATATCCTTAAAACAAAGCATTTTATAGCGGGAGCGAATACATGTTGAGCTCTTTTAGATAGTGCCAGCGAGAGAAGCATTTGCCTGTCAAATTAGGTCCATATTATAGTGTGTATAGTGTTTTGCAATTTTAGTTCTCAAAAATGTCTAATCATTTTAAAAATATGTTTTTGTTTTAATTTAATTTAGATTTTTATCTTATTAATTATTTTATACATATATTTTATTAGCTCATTTTTAAACTTGTAATTAACTATTTTTAATTTTTGACTTATGAAAATACAACCTGTATGGGCATTCATCAATAAATATTTGAATTTGAATAAAAAAGTTTTTTACCATTGTGAAATTTTGGCTAAGAGCCTCTTGTGTAAAAAGGGGAAATAAAATGAAAATAATGTTAGTTTGGTTAAAGTTAAAAGATATCTACTAAGAAAAAAACGTTTCGAAAAAATATCGTTCAGTTTTGTGATCGACCCAAAAAATACCGTATAGCAAAATTTGTCAAAAACGGTGTTGCTACAAGTTTTAGGACAATTTGTAGCGGTTGGTCAGGCGGCGCAACCGCATTTCGACTCTCCATTACCTTAGGGTCGGCTGTGGTACGTTTTACCACTCTTAGGCCGGAAACTTTGCCGGATCTGGCCCTCTGGCGTAGTTCAGCGCGTGTTCTTTCATCGGGCGTAAATTTGTTCGTCGCGCTGCTCCTAAAAGCCGCGCGCTTCATTTTATCCCGCTCTACCCTCCTTCCGTCGAGCGTTTTCAGGGCGTTTACCTGTACTATCCGTGGAACCTCAAATTCTGTAGCGTACTCCCCGCTAGGTTGCCGAACTCGTACCCTGACCCCTCGGGGATGAAAATGCTCAGGAACACTTCCCGATCCATCCCCGCCCCACCTTGGCTTTGGCATCCCGTTCCTTCTCGCATCCCATCCGAACCACCCCTATTCATTTCTGCCGCCATGGCCGACCGGACTACCTCGGCCACCATGACTGCATCCCCTTCGTAAGCCCGAGCACTACCTCCTGTTGCCGTGGCAACAACCCTGTCGATCATGTCCACCTTGACATTAGCACTCCCCGTTTCCCCCAAACTCAAACCCTTCTGCCACCATGGCCCATCGGACTATCTCGGTGGTCATGGTTGCCTTATTTTCCTGGACCTCCGCGGAGTCCCCATACGTCCGGCGACGACCCTGTCATCGGCTTTCGGCTCGGCACGCCTCATATCCCCTATCGCGCTATCTTCGAAATCAATCCCCGCTGCCACCATGACTAACCGGACTACCTTGATTGCCATAGTTGCATTGCTTTCCCGGACCTCTGCGGAATCCCTATACGCCCCGGCAACGGCCCTGTAACCTATTTTCGGCTCGGCATGTATTCCATTCCCCATCGCGCTTCCCGCGAAATCATCCCCTTCTGCCACCATGCCAACCAGTCTATCTCGGTTGCCATGGCAGCACCTGTTCCCTGGACCTCCGCTGAGCCCCATATGTCCCGGAAACGTTCCCATCGTCAACCCCGGACCTGGCATCCACTATCCCTCCTAACTCGGCTTCGAAATTAAAAATCTCCAAATACGACGGGTGACCCGGTTCGGTATGCTGATGCCCTCGTGCATAGTTTTGATAAAAAGCTGCGGCTCCCTCCGCAATAAAATAGCACGGCCCCCATACGCATCTCTGTCGTCCGCAAAGTCGGCAGGAGCTTGGGCAGGAGCGTCTTAGCCCGCTGCCGACACTTTCCCGACTCGGCACTTTCAATCAATCAATCAATCAATAATTTATTGGTGCCAATGTACAAAGTACTTACACAAGTCAGTAAAAAATAATTTAAAAAATTTTAAATACTCAATAATACAATTACTTTACATTTAAAATTAACACACAACAATGAGGTACTAACACAACATTTAAGAGAGTAAAATAAAATAAAATTAAATAATAATAAAAACAACTTTACAGGATATCACTTATGTCACAATTTTAAAATTAAATGGTTAAATAAAACGCCTTATTTATGAGAAAGCTCATTATTTTATTTTTGAACATGGGCATTGGAAAATTTCTCACCGATTCTGGGAGCTTATTAAAAAGTGTATTGAAATATGACCCATGCCATTCTGACACCTTTTTAACCGCCTCTGCCTTAAGTTATGGCTGTTTCGTGTAGCATATGAATGCACTGATTCGTGTGTATGATACTGCCCTAAATGTGCTTTAACATATAACAGATTCTCTAGAATAAATAATGACGGCAAAATGGAAATAAAGTCCTGCCTACAGTCGTCTCGATAAGGTGTGCCTGGTATAATCCTTACGGCCCTTCTCTGTAAGCCAAAAACCCTCGAAGCAGAAGAACCATGACCCCACACGAGCAGTGCATATATGCAATATGTGCATGAAAAACAAAAAAGTATGCCTGTCGCAGGATTGACCTCTCTGTTTCCGATCTTACCCAGGAGTTGCTCCAACCTCAACATTGTTTCCATCGGCAAGACGGTGGCCCTCTGGTACCATCAAGCCGAGGGTTGTTGAGTCCCCTTTCGGCTCACCCTCGGTCTCAGGTATTTCAGGTAAGTTTCGACTGAAAGACATATTTAATTTTTACTATTTTTTCCACTTTTTATTTTTCTCACTTTTGGTTACAAAATCACAAATTTTCTTTTTAATTATTACAAGACAAGAGATCTTTCTAAGTTTTTTCCCTGAAACCCTACAGGAAGCGTTTCCAGCAATGACGGAAATCGATAAATAAACGGACTGAGTCGTACGTCCACCACTCAGCACTAAAAAGGTAAGGCCTTGGCAAAAATGATAAAAACTAATAAAATTTTACTAAATTATACTTTAATAAATGAAATAAAATATCCAGAAGCAAAACGAAAATAAAACCTTAAAATTAAATAACGAAAAAATGATTTAACACTCTTTTTTATTTCTCACAAAAATCACTGAATCCAATAAAAAAATTGCAAAAAAATCGAAGCTTTAACCGTGCTGGGAACACCTCCGTGAGCGACGGAAACGACGGCGGCCAGGACTATAACTGTCGGATTCTGAGACAAATTACCCCCTTTGTTAACTTTATGCAAAAATACCAATCCATAGAACCACAAGTGAGATTTCAGCGTACCCTAAAAATTTTAGTACCTCCCTGACCAACAGATGGCGAAAGTAGTACGATGTCGCTTTGCTAATAGGATTACCTTCAGAAATCAACATTATAAATATTTTTTGCATCTTGGAAAATAAACGAAAAGTACTATTTATATTTTTATTATGGTCTAGGTTCATTATATCAGTGATATATCCTATTCTGAAATCATAAATTTAATAATCCTATGGATACTGGGTCCATTTTCGGGGATTTTATTTTTATTAAGTTTTGCGTATATCCTCACTCTACCTGATCGGGCCGACTGCTCGTCAGTGACTGCTATCAATTTCTGATGGTAATCCTATTAGCAAAGCGACATTGTACTACTTTCGCCATCTGTTGGTCAGGGTGTTTGTCCAACGTACCATTTTTCGGGTGGCAATACGTATTTTTGTAGAGAAACGTCAATCAGTAAATTTAGTTTTTCACATTTAAGTTGGCTGCCCTGAAGTTCAGGACCGTACTAAAGGGAGTTATGGAAAATTTAATATCTTTAATAAATGCATAGATTCCAGTGACTAAATTTAGCTGTATTTTTTTCTTGGTGTGCCCATATTTATATAAACTTTGTTAAATTAGACTATTCTATTAATAAAGATTTTCGTTAAAGCACAAAATAAAAAGTTCTGTTTTTGCTTCATTAAAAACAAACAAGTTAAAGTTAAAGGAGTTCTAGCATTTTTATATCATAATTGACATCAGGATAAGGCTATAAAGTGTAGATTAATAGTTATTTAGGTACTTTTTACTTATCGAGCATATCTTCGATTTTATTTAAATTTTGTATAAGGTTTTTACGGCGCTGATCACAAATATGTAAGGTTTTTTGAAAACTATTTGTTTGGGCCTGGTAAAAAATACCGTTATTTACTTTTTTCTATTTATATTCGTAGCAAAACATATATTAAAAAAAAGTTAACTTTGAATAATACCACGAAGGTGGTACACGTTTTTTGTTATTTTCAGTATAATATCCTAATATCTTACTTTAAAGTAAAGGATGGTTCTTCTATATTCCCTATTTTTATGCAATTTTACTATTTTTTTAAAAATAAGTGTGGATATATTTACATTTAATTCATATGACATAACTTCTTTATCTGGATCCTATATTCAAATAGTAAAATAAATAAAACAAAGCAGTTATGTATTTATTTAGAGTTTAGAGTATCATTACACAATAAGAGGCTTATATGCTATAAAATAAATGTATCAAAATCGCCTTGTTGAAGGTTATACAGATTCAGTTGAATAAAATAACACATAGGCAATGTGAGATAGAGACAACAGAGGGAAATTTTCTCATATAGGTAAAGCACAACCTGACCTTTTTTTTATCTACCCTATTGCAATGGCAATATCAGTAAGAAGGGACTAAGTTGTATAGTAGGTTGTAACTAAAGAGAAAAATTATATATTAGGTAATGTTTATTTATACCTTCGAGACATCACTGTTTGGAAATCGGATTTGAATTCCCAAACTGGAGGTACAGTAATCACTGGAATCCATACTCTAAAAAACAGATGTAAAAAAATATATGTATATTCTAGGTTTTATTAACAAAAACCAGTCCCAATACTTACCCGAAATAAAACAAATTGTGAACTATAAAAAATGTCAATAAGAAGTCCAAACCAAAAAAGTATATAAACAACATAAAATCTTATAGTCCTCAAACCCACTAAACACTTTAAAAAACTTTAATAAAACACCTTTTAGCACCTCTAAAACTCACAAAACACAAGAGAAAATGCAAAGTCCATTACTGGATAACAAATATCAATCAGATGACTCTGGGGACTTTCGTTTTGTCAAGAACAGTCATTTGTGTCAATTTTCTGTCAATTTCAGGTTAGCCACCCGAACAATGGTACGTTGGACAAACTTTATACTAAAATTTTTAGGGTACGCTGAAATCTCACTTGTGGGGTTCTAAGGATTGGTATTCTTTGCTTTATGTCAGCCCACGAAGGCTTATATAGAGCTCATGTACATACGAGGTACCGTGAGTACCAAGTTTTAAAGACGAGCGGCCAAGTCGATTGATGAGATAAGGTCACGACATTCGCCATATTGGCTAGCGCGGCTGTGACGTCAAGTCGGGCCATTTTCGGCCATGTTTGATTTTAGGCAGATCAGTGGCGTAGAATTAAGGGGAAAACAAAAAAGAACTGTATGTTGTAAACAAAATTTATTGGCTTATTTTAATAGGCATAACCTAAAACAAAAACATAAATGTGGTTTAAATATTGAAAATTAAAAATTATCAAAGCGACGACAGGACGATGAGGTACCTGGCAGAGCAAAACATTTTCCATGGTTCCGTAAGTCAAAAACCATTTTAAAAACTTTGTATACAAGGTGTCCGCTAATGAATGGTACACAGAAAAACCACAGATTCCTTATGCCAAAATATTAAGATTTAACCAAACATATCTAATATCCAAAAGTTTATAATAAGGAAGATACGGGGGTGTCATAGTAAAAAGAAAAAGTAAATTTATTTCGATAATTGTTCCCCCTTTTTAAATATCTTAATGAAACGATATCTCGGGGTTTTTAAACATTAGCTTTTCAGATCGAATATTAATTTTTGTGTGTAGACTAGAGGGCGATGGGTACACTATTTAAAATTCTCTAAAACTACCCAATTTTTTGTTACTACTCTGTATGTATGTAAACTAGTAAGCTTCTCTATGCTTTCTGCACAAAAAAGGTATACTTAGTAAAAATCCGTATTGACAACCGTTTTTAAGGTATTCACGTGTAACGATGTATAATAACTTCTACAATAA
>JACEGR010011554.1:0-14546 GCA_014170235.1 Listronotus bonariensis | reverse complement strand
ATTGTGACGTTGAAATTTTGAAATATACATACAGGGTCACTTTACGTCACTGGGCAAATGTACCATATGGAACTATCTTCTTGGGACCATGAGACCGGTGGACGATCAAAACTAACTTTGCATTAAAAACCAACTTAACTTATTTGATTAACTTAAATTAGTACGGGCATATCCCTAGGGATAGCCCGTACGAGGCTGAACTTTACTTTAACTTTATACTTTACTTCACTAACTGCTTGTTATCTGATAAACAATCCCCTTTTATTTCTTTCTCTCTTCTTTAAATATCAAATTTTCCAGTATTTGTTTTGCATTTCTTGGCGACTCAGCTTGTTTAATGTTTTTGTTTTATTATTATAAGAGTAACCTAGAAAATTGTTTGATTTATACTTTTTAAACCTTGACACCTCACGTATTGTTTTATGTACCAAATTTCCAAATGTTAAGTAACCCAATTAAAATTTAAATTTCCCAAAAATGTATATTTTTAAAATTCCCAAAATGTATACTTTTTTATACTAGGTGTTCACATATGCCCCCTTCCTGAAAGCGTTGGACCCACAACGCTATTCGAAATGAGCCAAATTTACTTTAAACCCTTTAAAAAAAATTAGCAATATTACCGAAAACGATAGTTCCATATAGCTTACAAATATTTAAAACCTAACATTATGTTACTTATTATATAAATTATATTTATCGTAAATAATCTTAACGTTTTATTAAATTTTTTGTTTTTTTCAATTAATTTTTTTCAAAAAAATGTACGAAAAAATGTAGAAATAGTTTTTTTTCTAAAAAATAATTAATTTAGGTTATATTTAACATTATGACTCTTTTTTTTTGAAATTTTAAAAAATTCTTCCGGATAAATTATCTAAAATAATTATTTAAAAAGTTCTAGAGATGTTTTTGCTGAAATAATTAGTTCAAATAAGATTTTAGTTTAATTGTTAAAAACCTTTTTAAGCTTTTCTTTAAGTAGGTACTTTAAATAAATATAGTTTTAACGGTAAGATTATTTTTAGACAAAAAATGGCCTAATTATTGTTACTAATAAATTGTAATTTTTTTATTAATTTTTAAGTTTACTAGATATTTATGTACTACACAAACAGCTAAATAAGCAAAAAAGTTTGTGTAATTTAAAACTGACCAGTCCTGTAACCATAAAAGTGAACTTGGCCTTGTCTCGTCAGCAAAACGTTGAACCATTAAAAAGTACTTCAATGATTTATTTAATATACCAGTGGGAAAGAAAATCATTAACTATGTTTTACATGTACTATTAATTAGGTGACTTTTTTCTATTTTATCTTTTGCTCTTTTTAAATTTATTGGATAGTTTAAAAACAAAAAAATATCTCTTACATAAAAAGAAAATCATTTTTTTTTTATATTTATACTTAGAAATTAACCTAATATTCCACATTCTTCTTATACTAGCCTTTATAAAAAAAAATTGCGTCCACCTTGCCTGCCTGTCCATGTCCTTGATGGTGCGTTCCATTGGCCATTTGTCCCGTCCTTCTCCACGTACCATTGTCTGCCTTTCAGTCCCATTTTCTTCTTTCACATCAGGTTACTGCAACTTCATGCCAATTTCCCCATATCCTGAGCTTTCTCAGGGCCGCTTAACTGTCTTGTACCCCACCATTCAAGACCATACTTCAGAGCTCTTCCCCATACTAGAGCTGCGGCTTCCAGTGCTAATGCAGCCTCATGCTGCTTCTAAACTCCGTCTTCACGACGTAACACAATAACTTCAACGCAAATAAATATTCTTCTTCAACAACTCTGGCTAACACCATTTAGCCATATTTCAAAACTGAAGATATACCTTATCTTCCTTTTCTTGTAGCTACGCTGCTACCTCCTTGCAGCTACGCTACGCAACATATTTTTCCCCATCTTCGTCATTTTACACACATTTCTTCTTCGGGAACGGGACGCCTTTACCATATATATGGCATTTTCTTCTACAAATACACTGAGGGGTAGGAAGGGCGTACCATGAGCGACTTTTCCTATCGCTTCACAAAGAGCACTGAAACTGGGGCGGGCACAGCTTACCATAACCGACGTTTCACAAAGGTCACTGGGAACGGGGGCGCCTCCACCATATGTGACGTTGAAATTTTGAAATATACATACAGGGTCACTTTACGTCACTGGGCAAATGTACCATATGGAACTATCTTCTTGGGACCATGAGGCCGGTGGACGATCAAAACTAACTTTGCATTAAAAACCAACTTAACTTATTTGATTAACTTAAATTAGTACGGGCATATCCCTAGGGATAACCCGTACGGGGATGAACTTAAACTTTAACTTTATACTTTACTTCAATAACTGCTTGTTATCTGATAAACAATCCCCTTTTATTTCTTTCTCTCTTCTTTAAATATCAAATTTTCCAGTATTTGTTTTGCATTTCTTGGCGACTCAGCTTGTTTAATGTTTTTGTTTTATTATTATAAGAGTAACCTAGAAAATTGTTTGATTTATACTTTTTAAACCTTGACACCTCACGTATTGTTTTATGTACCAAATTTCCAAATGTTAAGTAACCCAATTAAAATTTAAATTTCCCAAAAATGTATATTTTTAAAATTCCCAAAATGTATACTTTTTTTATACTAGGTGTTCACAATATTTTTTAATATATTAGGTCCAAGAACAGTGCCTAAAACCTTTTGATTGTAGCCTATAATTTTTATATTAAATAAATTGGAGAATGAAGCAAATTTTGTAGTTGTGTGGCTTATTACAATTAGCCCTTTAATGATTGTGTATCAATGTTTAATCATGTAGAATGAACGCCGTAAAACTTCTTATTGATGTTTTAATTACCCTATATAGATTTGTCATCATAACCATCAGTGCTGTTCCTGGGTCTTTTGTCACCTCGTGCATAAAGAGAAAATGCCGCCCCTAGATGGTCCCCTCTAAAAATTTCACTGTTTTTAACTTCAAAACTTTTTATTCTAAATGTCTTCCATTTTTGTTGCCCCGTGTGAGTGCATCAGCTGCCCGCCGGAAACGGCCCTAACCATATCGTTGGACAATGTTTTTTTAAGTAATTTAAATATTTCGTTTTACATAACATACGAAAACTCTTAAAAAAAAATTATATCCAAAAATTAGGAATATTTAAAATTTTATATTATATCTTTTATTCTCTTTATTAATTATTGCAACTGTATGTTTTTTTTTAAATATTTATTCTATATTAATATTCTGAAAAAAAGCCAATTAACCTTTTATTTAGACACAAGGAGTTTTAATTTTCCCTCACATGTAATAAAAAATTGTTAACTTTAAAGACGAGTTTTATTATTATCTTTTTCAGCATTTCATTTAAACCTAAAGTTTATTACAAGGTTTTAAACAAATAAAATTACTATAGATAATATGATAAGATGAAAATAAACTGTAAACAAAGATTATTAAAATAAACAGTTTAATGTTACTTTTTCTGGTTATTTGCAAAAAATAGTCTCTTCGTTAAACAAAAAGATTCGTACCGTGGCACCAGGACCAGAGCGTTTCCATAATTAGGACCTATATAATCACCTATATAATCATGGGTGCGGCAGGATGATTTCCAGGGGGTGCAAAAATAAATTTTTGTTGGGGACCAGGAAAAGAGAATACCAAAAAAACATATAAAGCCAGGGGGTGCTAAATCCTTTAAAGATCAATGAAAACTTGATTTTTACCTAACACAACTAATTTTACACTATCCAAAGTCAGGGTGCAAGTGCACCCACTCTTGCACCCTTCTCCCGGCGCCCATCTACAGAATTTGTATCCAAAAAAGCACTCAATATTTGAATTCGTTAACAATATATTGCCTAATTAATTTAATTTTTAATACGTTTCAGTAAACAGCACTATTAAAAGTAAACTCAAATTCATGTTAATTAAAGTAATTAAATAAAACAGCCTAATATCATTGTGGATTTCTGTTATTGCCATAATCAGGGGGCAGTCAGAATAATTTTATGCAATTTGCTAACTAAAGCAGGTAAAACCCGAAAATCTAAATTGATTTTAATGCAAAATACACTGTTGAATTTTGGTAGCTAACATAAATGTCATTTAAATTCCATTAATATAAACCACAACAAATATACTAAGCAAAATCATTATTACTTCATTAAAAAATTAACAATCAATTTTGGGTAAATTATTATTTTAGCTATTTTGATTGTTCTTACACTTAATACACTCGTATGTTCAAACTATGTGAAGCGCATGTTTTGTCTTTATATCTATCTACAACACGTCAATATTACCATTACCAAATAGGATCTTTTGTATGAAATTAGTTAAGTCAATATAGCTGTAAAACAGGCAATTGCCGTAAGTCCATCGAAACAGCTCCGATTTGGATAATTTTTTTCGAAAACTTTAATTTTTTATGTTTTTTTTTTAAATCAGAAACCGCTCAGAAGGGGAAAATAATTATGCGGTGATTCACAAACAAAAAAAAAAAAAAAAGAAAAATACTTTCTATAAAAATTTGTCCTAAACATCCTACTTTTGGAACTAAAGAGTGTTATTTTTAACACGCTTTTATTAACTTGGGTTGTAACTATCTGGCTATGTAACGGAATCTTTGAGCCTAATTTTAACCAACTTCCAGCTATTCGATTTCTTTGAAACTTTGCACACGTATTAAGGAAACATGACAATGCAATAATCTGCAAACAGTATCCCGTTATCTTTTTTGGATCGCCAGGAAAAAAAATTCCATTATATTATAAAAACAACACCTAGGTTGCCATCTGTTGGCAACATTTCAAACTTTGCTATTAAATGAAGAAGAAATTTTTTAGTGGGTTGCAATATATTGGCAACGGTCCAAACATTGCCTGGATTGCCATCTGTTGGCAAAATTTCAAACTTTGCTACTTAATGAAGAAGAAATTTTTTAGTGAGTTGCAATCTGTTGGAAAAAATTTTAAAATTTGCCACTCTTGTTCATTAAAAAATTTTTTCGCCATTTTGTCAAGAGTAGCAGAAACTAAAAAATGAAAAATAATTAATAGTTTAAAAAACTAAAAAACACGCTTTTATATGCAACCGAACTAAAAATTAGAAAATAATTTTTCATTAAAAAAAATATTGTCATTTCATAGTAAAAGCGTGGGGTGCATTTTACTATTTTTTCATAACTTTTCCATCATAGATATTTGCAAATATAATAATTATAACATTTAATATATTTATCACCCCACGCTTTTTACTATGAAATGACAATATTTTTTTTAATGAAAAATTATTTTCTAATTTTTAGTTCGGTTGCATATAAAAGCGTGTTTTTTTTAGTTTTTTTAAACTATTAATTATTTACATTAACTTTTTTATTAAATACAGATGTTTTTAAAAAATTTAAAGACGTCTACTATGCATCAAGGGGCAGTTTTTGACGTACAAGAATAGCAATTTCATCAGTATTGCCCGTAAGGGACTTACTGCAAATATTCGAAGTATGGTTTTCGCATTAAAAAATAAAAATTATGGCGTGGCGGCCGGCATGACTAAATCGCTATCTATTTAGTATACCGGTGTGGAAACCAATTGGCCGACCACAGGGAATTAAAAGCATAAGAACTATTCGAGTTGGGATCTCGGCGCGGCGGACGTTCTGAATATGCAGGCTCGTTGCAGCGGAAAATTTTAGAAGAGTACATAGCAAGTTGGTGTTAGGGATTTAGTGTATGGTATGGTATGGTAGGCTATGGTCGACGGTTTGTTTTCTATACCGGTATGAAGACCACACGGGAAAAACGATGAAAGTAATTTTTTATAAATTCATATTTTTGCAGTATATTTTATTTTGCATTAATGCATATTTTAGTAGGTACTAAAACAAATGAAAATATTAATAAGATATATGTCTAAAAATTTCGTTTCTAATCGGTTAAGTTGTGTGGACAAAAAGCAAGTCAATGAAAAATTGCTACTAAAATATTTTTTTTATTTTAATACAATACTTGTTTTACATGTTAATAGAAACAAAATTTAAGATACTGTGGAATTGTCAAAACCAAAGTGGGCATTTTAGCCGTTAAGACTGTTTAAAAATTACCAAAATATTTTTATGCTCTCAAAGAGTTTCTAATTTTAATTGTTACTTTTTGATCAAAAAATTTTGAACAATAAACACGCACGAACATGCTTAATTTTATTGTTGTCAAAATGAATTTTTAATTATTAGTTCCACGATACTGATTCACATATCCACAATATTGACATAATATTTATTCTTAAGGTATTACGTTGGAAAAAAGAGTAATTTTTCAAAATTTAATCATATACATTACTAGCTGACACGTGCCCACTTCTGTTGGGCGTTAATTATATTTTTCTCTAGACTTTCTGTTCAATCATAATAACGGTGTACAATAGTGTAGCTTTCTGATTGTAAAAGAATTTTTATGATCGGTTCAGTATTTGCGAAAATTAGCCCTTACAAACAAACAATCAAAGTTACAAACTTTACCTCTTTATTTATAATAATAGTATTAATAAATATTAAAGAAAAAATCTACTAAAAATGTTTAAATTCGTTTTTTCTATTAAATCTTATCTATTTAAAAAAAAAAGAAAAAAATTTGCTTTTGCAGGCTAGTAGCTACAAACTTCTAGCCTCTTTATATTATTAGTATAGATTGATATACATTTGTCATTATTTTTCTCCGAAATTTATGTTTAATCATTATAAAATATAGCCTATAGC
This sequence comes from Listronotus bonariensis, assembly GCA_014170235.1. NCBI lineage: Eukaryota > Metazoa > Arthropoda > Insecta > Coleoptera > Curculionidae > Listronotus > Listronotus bonariensis. The sequence goes on along the minus strand of JACEGR010011554.1, from coordinate 7,792 downwards.
ACTCCAGTTAAGGTTTCTAATTGTAAAAGAGTTTTAATGATCGGTTAAGTATTTCCGAAGATTACCCCTTACAAACTTATAGTTTATCCCAGATAGCCAAACCTTGCCCACTTCGTTGGGCGTTAATATCTAAGGCCAAATATCATATTTGAAATAACAATCAAACAAATACGGAATTTTACGCTTTTTGCTTAAAAATACGTCGTCGGCTATGTGTAAAATTTATAGCGAGGTTAATGTGCTTTGAACTGTACGATTTTTGCACCAATCTATGTAAATTTCTTAAGAGCATGTGACTTCATGCAAAATATGTTTTTGCCAAAAATGGATTTCTCCAGTTTTTACCCTAAAGTCTTCAATTTGTCTTATAAGTGTATAAAACCAGTAATTTTTGATTTTGTTGTTTCAGGTACGTCAAACACGGTCAAACAGTTTTCGACCAATTAAGAAAAGACCTAAATTATTAGTTACCTTTAAGAAAACGAGTGGTAAGTTATTAGACCAAAAAAAAAACACAACAGAAAAAAAAGTAATTTATGTAATGTAGTGCATAAAGTGAAACTTTTTTACGAATGAAAATCCCATAGTTAAAAAAAATACTTTTTGCATGTGTTACATACTATATTTTTTCCACGACCGTATCAAAATTTTCCAAAATACCATTTTATACATGTTTTATTTATCTAAATTTATTTATTTAAATTTTTGCAGCACAGTCATTATATTGCAACAAAAATAATAGCCTCCTTATTTTTTAAAGAGACAATTTTCCTCTTTATAACTATGCATTTATTATTTAATTTTAGAAAATTGTATGTACTTACTTTTTGTAGAAATAATACTAAAACAGTATAAATTCTTTGTCAATTTCTTAGTCATGCAAATTCATTATTACTATTAATTTTCAATTATTTGTATAAAATTATAAAAACTAGTGACACATAAACTGAAAGAAATAATGACGAAATCAAAGGTCACTTGACCGTTTGGCTTAGTTGATGTCGCGTTTACTGTTACATTGCATAAATTGATATTTAGGGTTATTGTAGTAGGCATTGAAACACTAATTTACAGTCCAAAAAAAAAGCTTCAAAGTGCAAAAAAAGTTACTTTTTTCAACACTTTATGTAGTGTATACTAGAATGGAGTACTTTAGCTTCATGTTTTTAAAATAAAACAGACACATTTTTCTTTAAAGTTTAAAATGTTACTTATAATGACTTTTTAATAAGGATCGTTTAAAAACCTGTTAAGCTGGATTTATACTTTGACGTTTTCATTACCGATCGCCGTTTCTGATATGGTGTATTTAGAGTTGGCCTTTTAGCACTACCGATGCATATATGTAAATTTATACGAATTATTTTGAGGTTAAGGCAAATACAAGTTTTTATGATGTGTGAAGACTATTTAGGTAATAATTTCATTAAAATAATTTTTAGAGAACTATGAACAAGAAAAATAAAAACTGAAATTATGTACTAATCGCACACCACGCCGATTTTGATAATTTTTGCCAAACGGAGGTTCTTGAGCCGCTTATTACGAATCTGAAAGAATTTTGAGTCGGAATGTTTCGTTTTCAAAATATTCATCATCAAACTTAAAAAGCAAATTTACCCTATTTTTACTATATTCCTTCTTTTTTTTTTCTTTAATAATTCTTAATTTAAAGCTAAATTGGCACTCAGGATTTATTTTACACCTTTTTAAAACACATTTTTCTATTTAATTTACCCGTTTCTTTAAAAAATTGTAAAGCTTCAGTTTCAATCACAGTAGCCATGGCAACGCCAGAGCAACTGTGTTTCAAATAATTGAGAGGGAAGCTTTGCAATTTTATGGAAAAAAAGGATAAAAAAATGGCTTTTAACAGGTGGTAATAAAATATTGAGTGCTAATTTAACAGAAAGCTTATATATTGCATGCAAAAAAATGGAGAATATGGTGAATCTAGGTGGTCTAGGTCTATTCAAATTTATTGAGAACGAAATATATCCGACTAATTTTTTTAGATTTGTAATTAGCTCTTTAAAAAATTCCCGTATGCCAAAGATCATTAAAATCGGCGTGGTGTCCGATAAGTAAACAATGACAATAAAGACAAATAACAGTTGTAAATAAAATTTAAGGATATAGAAAAATCAATATTACAAATAGGTGTGAAACTACTTGATAACACGTAATAACATATGATCGGGTATTTGCAACTGGACAAACAGAAAAAGTTGATTAGCTCAAACGGCGAGCGAAAACGGTTAACAGAATCTATAAATTGATAAATGAGACGACTTTGTTTTATCTGTGAATTAAAAACGAAAAACAGAAACGGAAACGTCAATCTACAGGGTGTTTTTCTAAAAAAGTTTATATAAACATGCATGGGTACTCATTTTTTTTGTTCTCAAGATACGGGGTTTTAAACTTTTCAAAATACTAAAAAAATTATAAAACACATTAAAATATTATTAAAAACCCGATTTTCTTTTTAAAGTTTTTTAACAACCTGTATCTTAGAAACAACGCATTTCCGGACCCATGTTTTTGTAAACTTTTTAATAGAATTGTCTCAGGAACACGCTCTTAATTTTTTTTACCGCAATTAGGAAACATCATGTATACATCCAGCTTTATTCTTTCTTTGTTGATAGCAAAGTTTACGGAATATAAATATATGAGTTGGGACACTTGTTGGCGGACCTTTAAACATGTAGCATCTAAGGGCTGCCGCCGCAATACAGTGGCCAGATGCGGTCGTAAAAATAGTAGGGGATACTGGGGCAACTGATGAAAATATTAGGGATATCGTGGAAGGCGGTTGTTGCATTATTTGAATTAAACTGAAATATTTATTTGTTTACGTAAACGATGACAAATAGTATGCAAACGATAATAAATTTAACATGTTTTCGATAAGGACGAGAAATAATATAAATAAATGGACGGAGGAAATTTCGACACCAAGCAGGTAGTGACTAAAATTTAATGGTAATTTTCGAGACCAGACCTTAAAGTCGGTTTTTATCTTACAGGTATATTCAACACAATATACATACTCTTTTTCGATATGCCCAAGATTTTATTTAAGAATTAATATACAATATTTTATTTGTTTCGTACCCTAAAAGTGGGAATAGAATTTTTAAGTGGAATTATAAAGAGTGTATTAGTCTTGGGTTTAATTAAGAAATTAAAAAAAGGATTTGCTTACCAGAACTAACCATTCGTAATTCCCTAAAACTGTTTTAGTTACTCTGTCGGGCGCCGCGCCGTACCTACCTGCTTTGTCAAAATTTTTTCTAACATAATTTGACCCTTCAATTACCCCAGGTACAAACACAATTTGGTGTCGAAAGTTCTCCTGCCAAAATAAATAGATAAATCTAACGTTTATTTTACAACTAAACAACAAACCTTAACTGGCATAAACACATTGTATCTATAGCCACCGCGGCTCCAAAAAGCTTGGATTTCTTTTCCAAGCCAAAAAGTATTTTTCTCCTTCCAATTTATACACTATGTATGTGTCCCAAATTCGACCCTCTCTGGAATATTGTTCTCATGCCATTCAAAGAAGGGCTGTTCGTCTTATTAATGATCCTTTACTTACTCAAAGACTTCCTTCTCTTGCCCATCGTCGAGCTGTGGGAGATCTATCGCTCTTCTATAGATAATTTTACGGCTGCTTCTCCGACGAATTATCCAGTATAGTCCCTCCTCTTGCAGCTCCCAGAGAAACTCGTGGTGCCGCGCGTATGCATCCCTATACGGTTCAATTGGACAGGCCCCGAACTTTCCATTTTGTTCGTTCCTTTATCCCTAGAGTTTCTAGACTGTGGAACCTACTGCCAGCGGAGGTCTTTCCTTCCCCCCAAATCTTCCAGTTTTTAAGTTCCGTATTAACACACTCCCTCTTACCTCGCTTAAGACACCCACGGTACGTTAGGCTTTCAGCCTTTGTAGATTGACCAAAGATAAAAAAAAACAAGAATCCTTAGATACATAAAATACTATACTTAAAAACCTAGATACCTATGTAATCAAAATGAAAGCATGGTGAATAAATCGTAGGTTAAAAATGTGGTCTTTTTTGTTAGGTACACGCAAAAATTCAATCTAGAAAAAACGGGGTAAAAGCCAGCTGACCCTGTTCAGCCTTATTGACCCCTATGAACTGGCCGGTCGCCTGAAATAGAATAAAGAGAACCCCACCGTTGTCAAGTTAATTAACCAATATTTATTTATTTTTTAAATTTTTAGGCTTTTAGTTACAAATATTCTGAAAATAGTTTGACATTTGTGTCATGAGTGACATAAATCACTGGTGTATTTATTAGTTATAATACAAAAAAAGGGATGAGTAAGTTGATTTGTAGTTTAGATAACATAATTTTATTTACTCTACAACTTCTTAAATTTTAATTAGCAAACTTTAATGTAAATAAATGCGCACTCTTGTGTAAAAAGACAAAATATAATCTTTAGGAAAATTTTCACATGAATCAGAAAAACTACCTTTAATTATAATAGTGGTATTCATTATAAATTAAAAAAAAATTAACTGGCTATAAATAAATAAGTATTAAAAAAAGTTAAGATATATTATAGTTTTAAAGATTTTATGGCTATTTTTTTTCATTTAGCACAAAAAAACTATGCCCGTTTTTTTTTTTTTTTTTTTTATCTTTGGACAAACCACGAAGGCTAAAAGCCTAAATACTAACGTACCGTGGGTGTCTTAAGCGAGGTAAGAGGGAGTTTGTTGGACACGGGACTTAAATACTTGAAGATTTGGGGGGGAAGGAAAAGACCTCCGCGGGCAGCAGGTTCCACAATCTAGAAACTCTAGGGATAAAAGAACGAACAAAGTGAGAAGTTCGGGGCCTGTCCAGTTGGACCGTATAGGAATGCATATGCGCGAAACCACGAGTTTCTCTGTTGAGAACCGTGAGTGGAGGAACTATACTGGTCAATTCTTCAGAGCAGAAGCCATGGAAGTACCTATAAAAAAGCGATAAATCGCCCACAGCCCGACGATGGGCAAGAGAGGAAGCCTTTCTGTAAGCATGCCCCAGATATGAGAACAATATTCCAAGGGAGGTCGGATTTGGGAAACATATAAAGTGTATAAATTAGAAGCGGAAAAATACTTTTTAGCTCGAAAGAGAAATCCAAGCTTTTTGAAGCTGCCGTGGCTATAGATACAATGTGTTTATGCCAGTTAAGGTTACTTTCAAATGTGACGCCCACGAGATTGAAGGTGTCTTTGCTCTGTAGAACTTGGCCGCTCATAAGTAGAGGATGAGTATTTGATGACTCTTTTCGCGACAAGGAACATGACTGTGTTTTGGATGCATTAAAATGGACGAGATTTTTGGCGCCCCAATCCAATATTAAATTAAGATCCTGAGAAAGAGATATCTGCATCGCTCTGCGTTTATTTTCCAAGTCAGGTTTAGTGATGGGTTTAGGAACCTGAAAACTGGAGTGAAGGGTACTATCGTCGGCGAAACTATGAATGGAATTAGTTGTGGACGAGAGAAGGTCGTTGATGTGAAGAAGAAACAATGTTGGTGCCAGAACTGAGCCCTGAGGGACTCCAGCATTTATTTGGTGAAAGCTTGAAGAATGGCCGTCCACAATAACTGATATACGTCGATCAGATAGATAACTAGAGAGCCAAGTACAGAGTTTAGTTGAAAGACCATAGGAGGGAAGTTTATTAAGAAGTGCTGCATGCCAGACCTGGTCAAAAGCTTTGGATATATCAAGAGCAACGATCTGGGACTCACCTAGAAACTCAAGAGACTTATTCCAACAGTGTGATACGAAGGAAAGAAGATTTGCTGTAGATCTTTTGTGGCGAAATCCATACTGCCTGTCGTGCAAAATTTTGTGTTTTTCCAAGTACCTAAGAATTTGTGAATTAATTAATTTTTCCATTACTTTACAAAGAACTGAGAGAATTGAAATTGGTCTATAGTTAGATGGAAGCGATTTAGATCCTTTCTTGGGAATAGGTTGAACACGTGCAGTCTTCCAGCTCTCCGGAAAGATACCTGTGTCGTAAGAAATTCGAAAGAGCCGAGTTAAGATTGGTGCAAGTTCTGGAGCACATTTTTTTAAAACGATTGCTGGTATGCCGTCCAGCCCAGACGATTTCTTGGTGTTAAGGGAGGAAAGGATACGCTTAATGTGTTTTACTTTAAAAATAATATCGGGCATTTTATGAGGAACTGGGGTAATCGTTGGAATTGGATGATTTACGGGAGGGTCAAGGGTTGAATTGGCAGCAAATTGTTTGGCAAATAGTTCTGCCTTCCCTTTAGCAGTAGAAATAATTTCATCTTCCAAAGTTAGTGGTGGAAAAGAACTGGCACAAAAATTCCTACTTATGTTTTTCGCAAAGGACCAGAAGGATTTGCTACCATTTGAGCAAGAAAGAACTTTGTTTTTGATACGATTGTCGAAGGAGTCTTTGGCTTCAGAAATTGTTTGATTGTAGTAGTTTCTTGCTTCAATGCTGGCCTGTCGGTTTTCTGGACTAGGATCCTGTAGAAAGTTCTTGTGAGCCTGAACTTTTAAAGTTCTGGCTTTTTCACAAGATTTGGAAAACCAGGGTTTGTTATTGGATTTTTGGGGTTTTTGATGGTGTGTGGAATATAGGTTTCAATGCCCAATTGAATTGATTCAGTAAGTTGATTGCAAATTTGGGAAGGATCACGAGAAGAAAAGCAGATGGAATTCCAGGGGTAAGTGGCGAAGAAGTCCCTTAGGCCATCCCAGTCGGCTGAGTTGTAGTGCCATACGGTGCGTGGTGGCATGTATTCATTTACCTCGGGATGTGCAGGGTAAGATTTAGTAACTAAGCCATGATCTGAGCGACCTAGGGGTGCTGTGACAGATGTTTCATAGAGTTCAGGGTTTGTAGTAAGAAAGAGATCTAGGGGATTTGAACTATGATTTGGGACTCTAGGAAAGTAGGTGGGTTTCATAATAAGGTTGGTAAGAGAGTTACTGACTGCGAAGATTTCGGCTGCTCTGCCTTGGGTGTCAGTTTTTGAAGAGCCCAGCCAATCCTTATTATGGACATTGAAGTCGCCAAGCACAATTACTTCAGCCGATGGAAACTGAGAAATTATGCTATCGATCTTTGTTGAAAGAAAGTCAAAGAATTCGACATAGGAATTATTAGATGGGGACCGGTACAAACAGCAGATAAATTTAGTTGAAGACCTAAGGGAAAGTTTGAGCCAAAGGATATCAGGCCTACCCGATTCAAGATTAGAAACTCGAGCACAAGCCAGATCGTTGCGGACGTAAGCACATACGCCACCATGTGGGCGGAAAGACGAAATAAGTTCGTAGCCTGGGAAGAGAAGGTGGCTGGTTGAAGATTTAGAACTTATTTGTGTTTCCGTTAGAAACAGTATGTGGGGCTTAGATGACTGAAGGTGATGGTGAACGGAGTTTAAACTTGATCAGGTGTTAGTATGTTATTTCGAATTGAAATTTGTATTAAATTTTTTTTACGTAATATTATTAATTTTTTGTTTTTTACAATAAATATTGTTTATCTGTCCATAAGAATTACTATAAAAAATAATTAATGTAAATTCTTAACATGCTATCAATTTTATTTGTCTAAATTATCAAATTAAAATACAACTCACCTTGCTTCGTCTTTTGGACATCTAAATAATGTCAGGTCACCACCATGCTGTGTAGCACAACCATCAACAGAACAATATTTTAGGTGCATTTTTAACAATATGAAACAAATATAAAAGTC
>JACEGR010011553.1:0-14553 GCA_014170235.1 Listronotus bonariensis | reverse complement strand
TCTACATACATACAAGGTGTCCTGTAACTCAACCGACAAAAACTTAACCAAACGATTCTACAACAAAAAATATGAAAAAAACTTAATATAAACATATGTCCTAAACGTCTTAATTTTTGAACTACTTAAAATTAATTAATTAATAATAAATAAATAATGACAAATTAAATTAAAAAAAAAAATATTTTAAATATTTAACACACCGTAGTTCAAAAAACTAAGACGTTTAGGACGTAAAGTTTTCTGTTGAGGTTACTGGACACCCTGAATGTATGTAGGTAATTTTATTGAAATTGATGAAAACTTTTTGATGTCTATTGGTGCCTAAACGGTGAGGTTTATCGACTTTAATACAAGAAGTTACCTTATTTGTTAAAGTTTTTGATTGTCTGTAAAATGGCGCCCCCCGCTTTGCGATATCTGTCCAAATAAAAAAGTCATGATGTAAATAAATTTTAAGTTTAGGTAAATGCCCTCTGGCGGTATTTAAAAAAAGTACTTTTGTCTTAAATGACTACCTTACCTTCGCTAGACGCTAGAATTATACAAGGTGTACAGAAAATAATATATATATCCTATAATCCAAAACTCAATTAATATACAGGGTGTTTCATTTAAAAAAACACAAGTTAAATATGGATCTTCTTTTTGGAGAACCTGTACAATTCCACCATCGTCGCCGCTGCTGACGCTCACAACAATTCATGTACAACTCTCTTGAAGCATTTTACCAGTTCTGGACTGAAGGGAATTGGTCATGAAAATCTAATGCTGGCTTACAGACCACTGACTCTATTGTCTTTAAAAATGTAGATAAAAAAAGATGTCTTCAAATATACCTGTACCCAATAAATCGGAATCGTCGGAATCAGCCAGGTGAGCATGTTTTGATAAGTTTTTCTGTGAATTTTAAAAATAGTGGCAGATAATACAAAATCTTTTAATTTTGTGCTTTTTTCCAACAAATTTACATTTTGCACTAACGGCTTAGTAAATAGGCATAGCTATATCACAGCCTACTTACATTTAAATAGACCTTTGGAATAAAAATATGTTTAAACGAAATTTACTTAAAAAGTATAAAAGATAGGTATAGGCAACCTATACACCATTTGAAAAAGCATTTGGTTTGTCATCATGTCGTGTAAAAAAATACAGGGTGTTCCATTTAAAATAAAAGAGATATTGCAATTTAACTTTCTAAAAAATTGAAATTATTTTTGATTACCCTGCATAATCTATGATCTCGATATGACCTACGTATGATAAAGCCCAGGGGTTTTCCTAATCTTGTAACAAATTTTAAAGCTTAAGGAGTTTATATTGTTAAAATAAAATTTATTTAATTGCACCTCAGCATTTTGAAAAAAATCAAATATCACAAAAACTTATAAAATTAGACACTTGGTACTATAAACAAACTTAAATTATTTTTTATGTAGAATCTAAAACCGTCATAAAATATAGGGTGTTCCATTTAAAAAAATATAACTTTGATACGTCACACTTTTTTGATACATCCTATATAGAGTAAAATAATTTTATACTGTAGCTTTATCCGACCTGTATATGTTTCAGGATTTACTTTTTAAAAACCCCATGGTTATCCAGCTACAGAACGTGTCGAATAGGGTGGGCCACCCTGTATATTATTTAGTTCAGATCAGCTTAAGATGTACATTCTTGAATGAAAAGGAAATAGATAAATTCTGTTCAGAGAAAGTTTTTAAGATACATTGCCTTTAAATTGCATATTCCCCAGGAAACAATAAATTTTGAAGATCTTGAAAAAGCTATTAATATACAAAGTTTGAAAGTTAGATGTGAAAATGCTGATGTATTGTTTCTTTTAAACTAATTCATGGGAATGTGCAATGTAGTGAACTGCTCTTTTCTATAAAGTTCTATGTTCCTTCAAGGATATTAAGGCATTTTGTTACCTTTCAAACAAATTTTCACCAAAGGTTGTATGGGCAATTTTCCCCAATAAATAGATTGATGAAGAATGCCAATAAATTTGGGGACGATTTATTTAATCTATCCCTATTGAAGGGTTATGAAGTCCAATGTTTTATAGATTAAGGCTTCATGTTGTTTTATTTTCTAAGTTAGATTTTTTTAATGTGTATATTTTAAATTTAATTTTAGATGTTGTTTTCTTGTTTCTTAATCATTAGTAGCTTGCTTTTTTACTGCTTTTTAAGTATTTTGGTGGTTAACTAAAATATAAAATTTTAGTCATAAATATTTGTTAATTAAAAAAGCTTAGTACTAGATATATATGTAGATGCTTGTTATTTAAAATTGTAATTGGGCAATGCCCGTTAATGAGTAAATAAATAAATAGATAAATAAATAAACAAATAAAAAATAGTTTATATATTATTATGAAGCAGCAAAAAATATAAAATTCAGTTTTTTTTCTATAAGTTTGTAAATTTAAAAAAACTCAGATTACCACACCAATATTTTGGTTTTCGTTGAACTTATGATATTTTTGTTGATAAACTAGAGACAAATTGAACGATGAAGAAAGTCGCTCCGTACTGAAAATGGCCTGCGATCTGATCGTTCTCATTTTGACGGGAGACTCCTGCATGGATCTGTTGTACAGTGACGGAAAAGGAAAAACTTATCAAAACATGCTCACCTGGCTGGATTCCGACGATTCCGATTTATTAAGTACAGGTACATTTGAAGCCATCTTTTTTTTATCTACATTTTCTAAAGGCAATGTAGAGTCAGTGGTCTGTGAGCCAGCGTCAGATTTTCGTGACCAGTTTCCTCTCAGTCCAGAACTGGTAAAATGCTTCAAGAGAGTTGTACATGAATTGTTGTGAGCGTCAGCAGCGGCGACGATGGTGAAATTGTACAGGGTTCTCCAAAAGAAGATCCATATTTAACTTGTGTTTTTTTAAATGAAACACCCTGTATATTAATTGAGTTTTGGATTATAGGATATATATATTATTTTCTGTACACCTTGTATAATTTCTAGCGTCTAGCGAAGGTAAGGTAGTCATTTTAAGACAAAAGTACTTTTTTTAAATACCGCCAGAAGGCACTTTACCTAAAACTTAAAATTTATTTACATCATGACTTTTTATTTTGACAGATATCACAAAGCGGGGGCGCCATTTTATAGACAATTAAAAACTTAACAAATAAGGTACTCTTTATTAAAGTCGATAAATCTCACCGTTTAGGCACCAATAGCATCAAAGTTTTCATCAATTTCAATAAAATTACCTACAGGGTGTCCAGTAACTCAACAGAAAACTTTACGTCCTAAACGTCTTAGTTTTTGAACTACGGTGTGTTAAATATTTAAAATATTTTTTTTTAATTTTTAATTTATTATTATTTATTTATTATTAATTAATTAATTTTTAAGTAGTTCAAAAATTAAGACGTTTAGGACATATGTTTATATGAAGTTTTTTTCATATTTTTTGTTGTAGAATCGTTTGGTTAAGTTTGTCGGTTGAGTTACAGGACACCTTGTATGTATGTAGGTAATTTGATTGAAATTGATGAAAAATTTGATGTCTATTGGTGCCTAAACGGTGAGGTTTGGCGACTTTAATAAAGAGTACCTTTTTTTATTGTCTATAAAATGGCGCCACCAGCTTTGCGATATCTGTCAAAATAAAAAGTTATGATGTAAATAAATTTTAAGTCTTAGGTATAGTATTTTTCAAGGTATAAGAAACTGACTTGACTTGACTTAGGCGTGGAATGCAATAAAACCATAAATCTTCTCGGGTTTACCGTGCAGGGCCGTACTATACCCGATGAAGAAGTTAAAGCACTAAGTAAATTATTTTTTCTTTTATTTTATTAATTATTCTTTATTTTTAATATTTTAAAGTTGGTTGGGAACTAAATAAACCAAAATTTACAGTGATACTATTATTTAACAGTAAATAGTACTTACATTATATATACATACATTATACAAATTAAATAAACAAACCAAAATTTACAGTAGGTAGTACTATAATATTTTAACAGTAAATAATACTTACATTTAAGAACAAAATAAAACACACCCATATCTTACTCTAAATCAATTTCGCTATCACTACTATCTTCCAAATTAATAATCATTCTTTTTACAGGTTCTAGACTATTTATATTCATATACATAGAGCGATAAGAATTTTCAATTTTTTTAACGTGTTCAGTACAGTTTCTCCAATTTTCAGCGGTTACACGTTCGATTTCTTTTTTATCAGTATAATTACACTAGGATTTAAAGTTGGTGTATTATTGTGCGCGCGTATATTAGACTTAAGTTGATGCCATATCAACTCGATGGGATTGAAAATGCAGTAATATGGCGGAAGCCGAATTATTTCGTGACCTGCTGCCTCTGCAATATTATCGCAAACGTATTCTTTTTGAAATTGTAACATTTTAAAACCTCTAACAATTGTTTAACATTATAACTTTCATGGAAATAAATGTCACGGTCGAACAAAAGTCTTGTATTTCCTTTTTTCTGCTGGTGGAACTTGGCACTTTATTCAACTGGCGACTATGGTAGGATGCATTATCCATCACAATACTGCTCTTTGGTGTTATATTCGGTAATAATTTGTTTTGAAACCAGTCCTCAAAAACTTCAGCAGTTGTATCGCAGTGGTAATCTAAGCTGGAATCTGAAATGTTTTTGGCTGCCAAGAATAAACAATTTGGTACCCAGCCGTTTTCTGACCCCGCATGAAGAATTGTTATTCTTTTGCCTTTATTTGACGGAGCTTTAGTGTGACAGTTTTTTGATTTATTAGTCCATCCTTTACTTGGTGTGTCATGGGTATCATACCATGTCTCATCTAGGTATATTATCGTTCGATTTTCCGATCTAGCCTTACTTATTTTTTCCAGAAATTCTATTCTAAGTTGTTGCAAGCGGTGTGATTCCATTATAACTTGCCGTTTGTCTATTTTTTTAAAATAAAAACCCCAGACGACGTAGAGTGCGCCACAACGTTGTAGTAGAACAACTTATGCCGCAATCATCCTCGGATAGCCTCGCTGAGAGCGATAATAATGTTGGAACTTTCTGCTCTTCGTACATCTGATAAATTTTCCGGCGGATTAGATCTTCATTGCATACATCAACAGATTTAGGTGCACCACTGTCTCTTCGCATTTTTCTAGGCTTAATAGTATTATTCACAATTTTCCACACTGTACTTTGAGGAACGCCGGTTAAAGTTGATGTTTCCTTTAATGAAAAATGTTTTTCGTGGCCTCGCTCTACTAACTTTAAATAAACACTTTTAACAATTACTTTTGCCTCGACAGGCAAACACTTTCGGCTATTGCCTGAAACGGTTTTGGCACTGGACATCTTCAAAAACACTTTCGCTCTAGACTTTAATAATAATAACTGACAATATTTCAGAAGATATATAATAATAGGGCATCGCCCAACTCGGCCACAAAAGGGATTTATCAGGTATAAAGTCATCAGGTAGAGAGACCCGACCCTGTCACGGTCAATACTTTTATAGCTTTATTGTATGGCATTAGGCCGCCTCACGTCAGGTCAGTTTCTTATACCTTGAAAAATACCATAAAGTGCCATCTGGCGGTATTTAAAAAAAGTACTTTTGTCTTAAAATTTTAGAATTTGCAAAGCTCGATTTGTGTGCCAAATATCAACTGGATTGGTTAAAAAATAAATGCAATATGGCGAAAAAACCAAAATAAAAATTGAACTTTGACGGCTTGTAACTCGAAAACGAATGACATTTTGAAAAAAATATATATGAAGCTCTACCCTTATTTTGTCAAGCAGAATCACCCCTTAAGTTTCGTGATTGATTTTTGAATCACCCTGTATTTTAGGCACCGGTATCGCTGATAGTTTACTTTATTTTTATTGCTATCATCCAAAAATAAACTAATATACAGAGTGTTGCTTAAAATAACACAAGTTTAATGTGTTTTTTTGTTGGAGCACCCTGTACAATTCCACCATTGGAGACGCAGCTGCCCACAACGATTCATGTACAACCCTTTTGAAGCATTTTACAAGATATGGACTGAGAGGAAATAACAGACAAAATTTTGCACCTGGCTCACACTCTACAGATTTTGTATAAATAAAAAAAAATAGTGTATTGCATTGTTAATTTCAGTAAAAAGACGTTTGATAGACCAGTGTGTTTTATAGGTATTTTGGCCATCGGAAATTTCGCCAGGAAAGACACCCATTGCATTCAGATGGTTAAAAATGGCGTGGCGAAGAAACTTATTGATCTCTTGAGAAAATACAACCATTCCACGGATTTGAACGATGTGAAAGTACAACATGCGTTGTTGAGCACGCTGAAAAACTTGGTAATTCCCAAAGAGAATAAGGCGCAGGTAAATATTTATAAAAATATGTACAAGGTGTTTTTTTGGTTGGGATTATAGGGTATAGGCTAAACGGTAAGAGATACAGAAAAATTAAGATACGTGTCCCGTTCTCTTTTTCAGTATTGAGTTTAATGGCGCAATCAGATCCACGCTAACTTGATTGGTTTGGAAGTTACAGGGTGATTCTCAAAATTAGTCGATTTTTATTATGTCTTATTGCTCGGACATTTATGGAGATAGAAACAAACTTCAAATACAAAAGTTTTATTATTTTTTAAGTAAAATCCAGTGGCGTAGCTTAAATAAATATGTATAATGGGACACCCTGTATCTGAGTATCTTAAAAAAATTGATTTTTTTCTTGCGATTACAACAATATATAACACTTAATATTTTGCGTTGGTCCAAACAGCAAAACTAACAAAAAAATAATAGTTGGCCATGGATTGAATCAACATTCAACTAAAAAAAACACCCTGTACAAATTTGTTTTTTAGAAAAATATTATTCTCAAATAAATTATCAATACAATCAAGTAAAGAAAATACCAGGAATGAGTAAGGGAATAATGTAATCCCAAATGTTACTACTCCCTTTCAACAGCACATTATACAGGGCGATTAAAAATTATTATATATTTTTTTAAAAACCCTGTAGGATGCATTGTCAGTCAACAGTAAATATCAACGGTTACGCCAAAGATATAGCTTGATCTTTACTTAAGATTTTTCTTTTTTAATTGCCTTGGTAACCTAATTATTAAAAGAGATACAGTATCGGACAAAATTAGAGACACTCGACTAATTATGACTTTTACGCAATACCAAAATATATTGAATTCTTAAAATTTAGCTAAAAGATTTATGTCATTAAGTAGTATACAATGACACTAAAATAAATTCAGAAACATTGTTTTCCAAAATTTATTAATAAAAGTAAAAAAATATATTTAATTCTATGTGACAAAATTAAAGAGACTTATCCTAAATTAAATTTGTATTTTATACTAATGAAACTAAACTAATATTTCGTCCAGTACCCTTTGTTCTCAATCACTTTTTGACATCTATTTGGCATGGACCCAATGAGGTTGGAAATTACAGCCGGATCCATTGATTTCCAGGCATTTTCGATCTCTTCAAATAACTGAGCACGATTGCTGATATTTATTGTTCGAATCTTTTTATCAATTATCTCCCAGAGATTCTCAATGGGGTTCAAGTCTGGAGACTGGGGTGGCCATTTTAAAACTTGAATTTTATTTGCCACAAACCATTCCTTCACAAGTTTAGCGGTATGTTTCGGGTCGTTATCGTGTTGGAACGTAAACCTTAGTGGCATTTCCCATTCGGCGTAAGGCAGCATTACATCTTCCAATATGGTACAATACTTAAATCGATCCGTGGTACCCTCAATTTTGTGAATTGGACCCATTCCATAACCCGAAAAACAACCCCAAACCATTATATTACCGCCTCCGTGCTTAACGGTACCAGAAACGTATCTTGGATCAAGTCTTTTATTTGCTGGACGATGCACGAACTGCGCCCCATCACTTCCAAAAATATCAAACTTAGACTCGTCACTAAACAAAACCTTGTTCCAGTCCTTAGCTGTCCAGTGGCGGTGACGTGTTGCAAACATCATTCTAGCCATCACATTTTTTTTTTGATAGATGTGGTTTTTTAGCTGGTCTCTTTCCAGGAAGCCCCGCCTCCATTAATCGCCGCTGAACAGTCCTAGATTGAAACTCCCGGAACCTCCAACTGAGCCAAAATTTGATTTGCAGACAGCCGCGGATTATTCTGACTTAAACGTTTAATTCTCCTGTCCAACTGTTTTAAAGTTTTTCTTTTCCTGCCTCTTTTAAGATTAACAACCCTTCCTCGGAGCCGAAAATTTTGTATTGTTCTTGAAACCTTTTGTTTATTTACATTAAATTGCTCTTTTATTAATTTTTGTGAGCGACCTGATTTGTAAGCTTCTATAATTTTTTCTTTTGGAATAGTGCGTTCCACGAGGCATTGCTTATTATTTTATATGTTGTTAGAAACAAATATATGACCAACTGCACCGCAGATAAACTAAATACAAAACGAGTCTCTCTAATTTTGTCGTAGTAATTATTTTATCAGTACAAAAAAATTGTTAAAATGAACAGAGCACCAGCAACAAAAAAACTATTGATAAGGAAATACTTTTGGGCGCCACTAATACACTGCTTAACAAATATTAATATTATTTCAAGCACAGAAAATTTGAATAGACAAATTGCACAGTCTTTCTAATTTTGTCCGATACTGTATGGCCATTTAAATTATAGCATTTTTGTTTAAAACTTATGGAAAAAATCGAGCATATTATGCAATAATTTTTGTGAGAAGTAATACTCTGCTTATGTATTTTTAGGCGCTCAAAGACGATATAATAGAAGTTATGTACCCCATGTTAAAGCAGGAAAGGTACATGGTGGTGTTCAAACTGTTAGGAACATATCGTATGGTGATTGATGGGCAGCCTGAAGCGGCTTTAAATTTACTGTCGAGGAAATATTTTATTGAGCGATTGGTGGATTGGTGCTATAATTCGGATCATCTTGGTGTCAGGTATGAGGCTTGCAAACTGTAGACTAATTTTGGAAAAAATATTTTTTATTTTTGGGTCTATGTACTAAACATCGGAAAAACTTAAAAATACTTAAATATTTTTAAACGATAATAGTCCTACCTGATATATCTCGTTATTTTCCGTTTAGATATTAACACTAACCAGAATTAACTGAATCAATTCAATTGGGAATTGAAACCTATATTCCACACATCATCAAGAACCCCAAACAATCCAATAACAAACCGTGGTTTTCCAAATCTTGTGATAAAGCTAGAATTTTAAAAGTTCAGGCTCACAAGAAGTTTCTACAGGATCCTAGTTCAGAAAACCGACAGGCCAGTGTTGAAGCAAGAAACTACTACAATCAAACAATTTCTGAAGCCAAAGACTCCTTCGACAATCATATTCAAAATAAAGTTCTTTCTTGCTCAAATGGCAGCAAATCTTTTTGGTCCTTTGCGAAAAACATAAGAGGGAATTTTTGTACCAGTTCTTTCCTACCACTAATTTTGGAAGATGAAATTATTTCTACCGCTAAAGAAAAGGCAGAACTATTTGCTAAACAATTTGCTGCCAATTCAACCCTTGACCCTCCCGTAAATCATCCAATTCCAGCGGTTACCCTGGTTTTTCATAAAATGTCCGATATTATTTTTAAGGTTAAACAAATTAGGCGTATCCTTTCTTCCCTTAACACCAAGAAATCGTCTGGGCTGGATGGCATACCAACGGTCGTTTTAAAAAATGTGCTCCAGAACTTGCACCAATCTTAACTCGGCTCTTTCGAATTTCTTACGACACAGGTATCCGGAGAGCTGGAAAGCTGCACGTGTTCAACCTATTCCCAAGAAAGGATCTAAATCTTTTCCATCTAACTATAGACCAATTTCAATTCTCTCAGTTCTTTGTAAAGTAATGGAAAAATTAATTAATTCACAAATTCTTAAGTATTTAGAAAAACACAAAATTTTACACGACAGGCAGTATGGATTTCGCCATAAAAGATCTACAGCAGATCTTCTTTCCTTCGTATCACACTGCTGGAATAAGTCTCTTGAGTTTCTAGGTGTGTCCCAGATCGTTGCTCTTGATATATCCAAAGCTTTCGACCAGGTCTGGCATGCCGCACTTCTTAATAAACTTCCCTCCTATGGTCATTCAACTAAACTCTGTACTTGGCTCTCTAGTTATCTATCTGATCGACGTATATCAGTTATTGTGGACGGTTATTCTTCAAGCTTTCACCAAGTTAATGCTGGAGTGTCTCAGGGCTCAGTTCTGGCACCGGCATTGTTTCTTCTTCACATCAACGACCTTCTCTCGTCCACAACTAATTCCATTCATAGTTTCGCCGACGAGAGTACCCTTCACTCCAGTTTTCAGGTTCCTAAACCCATCACTATACCTGATTTGGAAAACAAACGCAGAGCGATGCAGATATCTCTTTCGCAGGATCTTAATTTAATATTGGATTGGGGCGCCAAAAATCTCGTCCATTTTAATGCATCCAAAACACAATCATGTTCCTTGTCGCGAAAAGAGTCACGAAATACTCATCCTCTACTTATGAGCGGCCAAGTTTTACAGAGCAAAGACACCTTCAATCTTGTGGGCGTCACATTTGAAAGTAACCTTAACTGGCATAAACACGTTGTATCTATAGCCACGGCAGCTTCAAAAAAGCTTGGATTTCTTTTCCGAGCCAAAAAGTATTTTTCTCCTTCCAATCTATACACTTTGTATGTGTCCCAAATTCGACCCTCTCTGGAATACTGTTCTCATGTCTGGGGAATGGCATCCCCTACAACCCTCAGCATTCTTGATGCCATTCACAGAAGGGCTATTCGTCTTATTAATGATCCTTTACTAACTTAAAGACTTCCTTCTCTTGCCCATCGTCGAGCTGTGGGAGATCTATCGCTCTTCTGTAGATACTTTTACGGCTTCTACTCCGACGAATTATCCAGTATAGTCCCTCCTCTTGCAGCTCCCAACAGAGAAACTCGTGGTGCCGCGCGTATGCATCCCTATACAGTTCAATTGGACATGCCCCGAACTTCCCATTTCATTCGTTCTTTTATCCCCAGAGTTTCTAGACTGTGGAACCTGCTGCCAGCGGAGGTCTTTCCTTCCCCCAAATCTTCAAGTTTTTAAGTCCCGTGTTAACAAACTTCCTCTTACCCTGCTTAAGACACCCACGGTTACGTTAGTATTTAGGCTTTCAGCCTTCGTGGATTGTCCAAAAATAAAAAAATGCGCAGACAAGTAGAAAAATACGTATTTTAAGTACAAATATATATAAGATGTTTGGAATCTTTTTTTAGGGAGAAGTACCACGTATCCTCAGCTGGCTAATTAAGAACGCCCATTCTTCCGAACCATTCGCCACATTTATTTCTGTCAAAGATAGCGTCAAATGCATCGTGGAGATGATCTCGACCAATCACGGCGTAATGCAGAACGAATCGTTTTTCGCACTCAACGTTTTAGCTGTGGGATTAAGCACTTCAGACCTGGAAGCATACTATCAGGTTCTGTGCGATGCGGACGTTGGTAAGAACATTCATTTCGTTATGAACAAGTATGGCGAAAAGTGGGAGAAACATACGATCGAAAATTGTCTCACTCTGCTCGAACATTTGGTTAAATCTGAAAAAGTTTCGGGGAATTTGAAAGATAGTAAGTTGGTAGAATGTTTGGAGAAATTAAAGAATAATGCTAACGCGAAAGAGAGTTTGGATAGGGTCGAAAATGTTATTAAAATTTTGAGTCAATAAAGTATCTCTTAAAGGAGTTGCGATTTGTTTTTAGAGTAGAGAGTAGGAAGTTTCGAAACAGGGTATTTCTGGAACTGCTTATCTGATAAATTAACTTATACAAGGTGCTCCAAAGTTTGGTTGAACTAGACACCTTAAACGCTAACAGAGACAACAATGAGGCGAGCAACAAAATGTAAATAAATTATCCGAGAGAGAGATAGCTGCTGGGCCTTTTTTGTCTGTCTTCAAGGAAGGCAAACGCAGATGGCGCGTGAGTCGACTTTATCGTTTGCCCGCCAAATTCAAATTATATAGCTGTGCTATTTTTGCCCTTAATGATATTTACTTGTTTTTGTTTCCTATTAATATAAAATATTGGGGTTTAGTTCAATAATTACACACACACCTTATTAAAAATGTCATTTATTTGGTTTTTATAAAGATTTTTTCTTACAGATAACCATGTCAATATTACCTTAAATTATCTGTTGAAAAGCACAAATTTAATATATACACTGTGATCACTAATAAAAGTCAATATTCAAAGTTCAATTAAAGGTAAAAAACCACGAAACACACAATAAATCACAGAAAATGTAAACAAACTGTCCAAACAAATCGGCCATTGAAAAATATCAAACACAAATATCGATTAACATTTTGGCGTGACTGCCTGCGGAAACGTTGTCAAGTTAAAAATATTCGATTGATGGTATATTTTCTTTCTCTTAATTAGATGTGAGGCAAAAAGGACATTAAAGTTTACATGCAGAAATTGTAAACAACTTGGCAACCAGGGCAAAGCGATAATTGCTCCATCTACGATAGCCTGCCATGATGAAAGACAAAGACATATTTACTGGAACTTGCGTTAAACCAGAAAGAGATAAATACAATGGACAAATTGTTAGGACCAGTTACTCGTCTCATTCTTGCCTCTGCCTCTCTTCTATTTTTACTTAAAAAATTAATTATTAATTTTTTTATTTGAGTAAAAAATATATACCAATTTCAGATTTTACTTTTGTTGTAAGTTACAAGACAACTGAAATACGAGGGGTTCCAAAATGAAAAAAAAAAAAATAATTTCGCCCTGTTTGTCAAAAACTAATAGGCCATGAAACAACCTTTAGTGACGGCCTTTGTTTCATCAAAAGTCGCAACAGGCCACGAATACCGCAAGTCTCTATCTCTAATAATAACCAAGATACCCTGCAAGTTCAACAAAATCCGGACACCCTGTACAATGAATTAATGGACACCCTGTTTAGAATGTGACATTATTTTGCCATAACTAAAGACTTATCTTCGTACAAACTTAATCTAACTCAGTTAAGCGGTTTTAAAGATAATGTTTCAAAACTTTCTGCTAACTATACTATTGTTAGTGCTAAAACTTTAAGCACCATATTCGTAGAGAAACAGAAAAACAAATAGACGAACACACAATGCTTAAAAGTACAACTAAAACTAGTAAAACACACTCTGCAGATCTCTGTAACCTTTTAATGCAATAATTCTGTATTATTACGATTAAAATTATATTAAATAGCGACACTTGCGTTTGAAATTGAATACTTACCGAAGCTTTTCTTAGTATTGTCAGATTTAACCCATATAACATTTTTTGCCGGCGTTGTACATTTAATTTACTGGCATTGCCAACACTCTTTAATGGCAAAGCATTGGCAAAAGGTATCAAAAAGACGCGAAAGTGGGCAATTGGCCGTTATTAGGCCACGTGTTGCAGAAAATGTGATGGCATGCGTCATTAATAAGTTATTGGCAAAAAAATGCGTTTAAGATGATGGCATCCATCATTAATAAGTTATTGGCAAAAAGATAACAAAAGACACGAAAGTGGGCAAATGCAGATACTCTCAAGCAGCAAGCTGACGTCTTATTGACGAAAATTGTCGCATATACTTTTTTAAAAGCTAAAATGATGCGATATTTTATTTGAAAATTAAAATAGGAAAAAACTCCTTACTGCATGCAATTTCCTTGCAATGCAAAGTACCATCTCTCGGAACACTGTCCAACTTGGAGATGCAGATTTTTACACTAGCCGAAGATATTTCTTTCAAAGCTAAGTGAGATCACCTACCGCAGACCGGTCTCGAATTATTTTTGTCTAATGGGTACGGTTTAGACGATAAAAAGCGAAGATATTGCAGAAACGTAGTAGTTTATTGTCCATTACGCCATCTATCGGTATGTCAAAAAAACTATTAAATATATATAATATTTTTATTAACACGTCTTTAAAACTTTTAATAAAGTTTTAAACAAAATGTTTACAGCTCCTAACAGTCTACTTGAATATCTTGCCTTCTCGACTAGCCATCACCAATTAATCACACAACACACACTTATTAGGTAATGAATACATTTAATTATATTTATTAAAAAACTCTTTTCTTTAAAAAAGAAACTAAAAAGCTAGAAAACCACGTAGAAAACAAATGCACAAAGCGGTCACCTTCGGTCGAAATTAACGTAGCTAATTTTACCATCATTTTATTTTTATTCGCTCCAAAATACATAATAAAAATTTTGTTTGACCTAATTTTTATTTTCATGATTTTTAACAATACAATGTTATGAAAAGCCCATTTCCTTTAAATTATGTAAAAAAACATAAAATAATGTTGTTTAGCTGCCATTATAAATAAAACAGATCAAAAAAATTGCTTTAATGTTAGTTAAATACCAATGTTAATAATATGGTTTAAAAAGTATGAATATGCGTTGAAGGTTTGCCTTCAAAAATTTGCCTGCAACAAAAACGCGTGCTTTATTTAATCAC
>JACEGR010011552.1:0-14553 GCA_014170235.1 Listronotus bonariensis | reverse complement strand
ATATGCCTTCCAGTTGACTTGCTTACAGGACGACCTTCCACCAATGAAGAACCAGCAGAAGACTATGTAAGTCAACTAAGTAAACAGCTACAGAGGATACATGAAGAGGTGCGTACCAAGTTACAAAAGGAAGTGACCGTATGAAATCCCGCTACGACTTGAAAGCTAACCATCTGGGATTGGTCGTCGGTGAAAAAGTTTGGTTATACAATACGAGAAGAACCAAGGGGCGTTCACCGAAACTACAGAAGTCATTGGAGGGACCATATAAAGTGGTGACACGGCTTAATGATCTGGTGTACCGTATACAGAAAAGTCCACAGGCAAAGATGAAAGTAGTACATCTAGAAAGGCTAAGCCGTTATCAAGACAGTGAAGATACTTGATCGAGACGATCAAACTTGGAAGGGGGCAATGTTACAGACTTTCAAAAATGTGTTTAGGTTATAGAATTTTAGAGAGTTAGGATCATTTAATTTAGTTTGTTAATTTATTTAAATAATTTACCATTATTTTTCCAAGATCTTTCATCACTTTCGAAGGTTTCCGAAAACGCCTGAATTATCCATTGGGAACTTTTATCCATACTGTACTATGGAATTTTCGCGATATTTCTCCAAAATTCCAGATCATTATTCACTCTTCCACCATACTATAAAAGGGCGATGGAATGCTTGGAGCATTAGTATAGATTCGGTAAATTAAGGTATTTTTCAAAGTTCTTTCATCACTTTCGAAGGTTTTCGAAATGCCCGAATTATCCATTAGGAACTTTTATGCCATCCTGTACTATGGAATTTTTACGATATTTCTCGAAGATTCTAGATCATTCTTTACTCTTCCACCATACTATAAAAGGGCGACGGGAAACCTCCGATCAGTTAGTATAGATTCGACTTTTATGCTGTCAACTTCGAGACATTGACAAGTGAAGATTTTGTCGTTGTTGTAACCATAGTTACGTTCCATTGTTAATAAAAGTATAAAAACGAAGGCCGTGTTTTTATACAAGGTGATTCGGAACAGTATATTATATAGAAAATGGGTTTTTAAGAGGTGGAAATCCAAAATTGAGTGCCAATTTACCTTTAAATCAAGAATTATTTGCAAAAAAAGGGGAATATACATTGTTGATGTGATATATTTAATAACATATTAGGCGAACAGTATGTTCTGCAAACTACAGTAAAAAGCAAAAGCACGTGTAATTTGATTGGTTTAAAGGGCGAAAGACGGTCATGCAAAACTGTCACACGGGGCGATCATGGTTAGTTTTGGTTAATTAAATCTTTTTTTTAATTTGCTAATTGTTTTTTATGAAACAGGCCGGCCATTACGCACTAGTCTAAGCCTCCCATCAAAAAACAAAAATTATCATTTTTAGAGCTTAAGCAACCTGAAAACCTAGACTTGTGATACATCAATGAAAAGCTCTTGAAGAGCTCTTTTTAAAAACGTAAAAATTCAATATGGCGGTCGATGAAAATCCCAAGTTTGGGCTAATATCTTAAAAACAAATAGAGTTAGAAAAATATTTTTACTTAAATTAAATTAAAAAAAAAACTGTTCCTCCAATAATATAGTAATCTTAAAACCGTAAACTTGGTAGTTTGCGAGCTACAGGCAAAAGTTAAAAATGCACCATTTTGGTTTTTCTTAATTATCTCAAAAACCATAAAAGATAAATAAAATCTAAAAGCAGACTTAATTTTGCAATTAAATTATCCAAAACTTTCCTAATTTAACCAACACTGTAGCTCTAATGGTTCCCGAGTTACCAATACATGAAGGCCCAATTTGGGACACACTGTATTATTATAAATAAATATTCATTGTATAATAATAAAAATATATTTAAATACTAAAAACATAACTCATGTGTTATCACATTTAACCTAGGAATAAAATTACCTAACCAGAACTTACCATGACCCCTAATGTGACAGTTTTGCATGACCGTCTGGTTATGCAATTATTTCTGTTTCCATTTGTTTAAAAATTGCTTAGGCAAATAAAACCAAATGCTAATTGACTAGGCAAATAGGATTTAAAAATGAAAATACACTATTTGCCCAGGCAGAAAGCATTTGCCTAGGCAGAAGCCATTTGCTTAAAATATCCATTTGCCTGCGACATATGTAAGAAGAGTTTCCGAAAGAAAAAATATAGATACATTGTTTTAACAATTGAATAAATTTAACCAAAATAAAGCTATATTCCTTTAAGTGTTCAAATAACATTATACTTTCCTGCACGCGAACTGCCGATGCCCGAACGATGCGAAACGGTGACTAATTGCCGAATTCAGGTGTTGCTGTGTAGCTGAAGGATTACTGTCTTTACTGAATTTTAGAGCAAGAGTCATCTGGTAAATGTTTAATGGGCCTGCATTCTGCTCTTCCGTTTGAGGCTTTATGGTTAAAATTTTGTTGCGTAGATTCTTCTTTTTATTTCGGAATCTTCCACGTATCCCTCCGCAACAATGGTAGATTTTCACCCACCCAGTCTTTTAATATTTACAACTCTTCTCCTGAATCAGCCAAAAATGTTTCATAAGTGCGTCTAAAACTATGACCTAAATTATACGCTGAATTATAGTTTTTAATGCTTACGTCAAATCACTTTCTTTTTATTTTCTAAAAAAATATTCCTTGATAAATATAAATACAGTACAGGCATAGGCGAACACCTGCGAGACCCCTTTCCTGAAAGATTACAGTTGAAGAGCAAATAAAGAACCTCCAATACACTACATCTTTTCTATGCTTCAATCACGCTTGCTACTATTTATTCTGCACAAAATTATAGCATAACAATGTCTGTCTCACATTTCATACCTTTAACTGCAAAGCCTCCAAGCCGCGAAGCCCCCTGGACGCGAGGTCGTAGGCGACCGCCTCACCACCTACGTCTAGCTACGCGGCTAATTGCAGGAGTTTTTTTTGCTGTGGAAATATAAGTGTCTGCGGGAATGTGTTTCTTTTACCCTTAAACTAAGTTTAGCCAAAGAAAAATTTTCTTTTGAAATATATTGCATTAAATTCCTTTTTGCGACTCGCTTATATTTGGTTCAACATTTTTTCCCAACTAGTGCAAAAGTAAACTTTTCCGCACACGAAAAAAACTAGGGCAAGTTTTTGTGGTTAAAATAACACTTTTTGTTTTATAAATATGTTTTATAATAAAAAAAAATAAAACACAATAATGAATTTCAAATACATTTATTTTAAGGTGAAGATGGTACGTTACCAGCAATATACTTTAAAAACAAGATGTATGTCAGAGAAGATTTTAGAGATATGTTATCAGCTCAAATAGAAATAAGACCCAGTAATGAAATATGGAACACAGATGTAGAATTACTTATTGAAAATTGGCGAAAGCAATCTGCCGAAGCAGTTCATACTGAGCCATCTGAAACAGCCGATTTGTCAGATAAATCGATTGAAAATGCTAGTAATACGATAGAAGTATCAGTAAAAAATCGTGAAGAAATGATGAGTGTTGGATATAGCTGTACCGATGAAAAGTAGGTAATACAAACGAATATTCACGTTTAGGGTCCTATTAAAAGAATTTATGGTTTCGTCCGTTACTTCGTCCCTATTAAAAGATCTTGGAAACGACCGAGGCGAATCAATAGGTAAGGGACTTGTGTAAAATACACTTGTTTCGTGATGATTGGGATCCAGTGGAAAAATTTGGGTAGGTACTCTGTTTAAGATTATGTTTGAAACAAGTCAACAGTCGGTATAACCTTAAACTTTTAATTTATATTGATCTATTATAGAGATCTATCTTATGGTCCTATGTATGCACGATAACTGACATCCACAGACCACGCGGTTACTTAACATAACCTAAAATTTTTGTGTAATTGACTATTCCATAACACGTGACTTTGACAGGTCCGCCATTTTTGCGGAGAGGCACACAAACCAATTATTCTTCGTTTGTTTACACGCGTTGTAACGTTCCTTTGTGCTATAAATTTGATTATTTAGTGACTTTTGGCATTTTCTTGTCAAAATGGCTCAAAGTGAATATAATTTAAGCCTTAGTGGTGATATTAAGTGCCTATATAATCAAAAATGGAAATAAAAAATAGTATTGACCCATACGCAATTCCAACTTCTGAAGAATGCAGCCTGAAGATTTATAAACTTGCCACTGTTACGACGATAAACTTGGTAAAATATTGAATATTAAGCCATAGTTACTGTACTGGTCAACAACTTAAAGCATATTAACAATATGAAGCTGGATTGTTTAGAGCATTTAGGCCAAACAAATAAATGAAATCATAAATACACTTAAAGTCTTTGTATGTATTTAGAATTATTTATATATTTCTGATTTTCTCCAAAATGGGTTAATAACAGGTTTTATATTTGTTGAAGGTTCAACATTCTGAACAAAAAAATGCGAAACTGTTTGAGGTTTGGGTGATTATTTAAAAGGACACCAGCACTTCAAGTGCATACTGCACATGCATAACTGGTTTATCTGAAGTATGTTAGTCATGTTGCCACAATTGACAGGACAGTGGTTGGTCTATCGTCCACTGAGAAACTTTCTGCTTGGCCAGTGCCTTCCAAAAAAATGTAAAGATGATGAGTGTAAAGGATATGGATTGGTCAAGAAAGACATCAACAAAAGCTTTGTCTCAGAAACATAGTTCGTACAATGACAAAAAAAAATTTGTAATTTTCTTACGAAGGTACAAAAAATGAATATAAATCCTACATGTTTTAGTCTTTTCGAACCTTTCCTGTTCAAGATGGGAAGAAAAAAGAACAAGATTTACCACCTATTTAAACACTTGGTATTCTATTGAAATAGTTGGAAAAACTGATGAGAAACTGAAAAACAAATACAATAAATTGAGCTCTTTACTACGGATCAGTTCCCAAATAATACCTGGTTTATAATAGTATTTAATATACACTGCTGGTCTAAAGTCAGGACCCCCTTCTAACTTTTGCATTGTTGAGTAATTTTTCCTAAAAAGTTGAGGACTTTAATAAGACAACAAACCAAATTTTGGACAAGAAATTACAAATATAAATATCAAACTGAAAGCTGAGCGCCATTTTAAAAGAAAAATTAAATGGAAAGGGGGTATTGTGGCACATCATTTTAAAGCTTCTGACAAGTTCTTTATTACCCCAGAATATAAAGTAAATACCTTTACCTTCAAAAAATGGCGTTACTCTAAAAATTACTTAAATACCTGAGTGGGATTGCCACATCTCCAAAACTAATAAAGGTAGATATACCTAATGTGGTATTTTCTTAAAGGTCTTTTAGATATATTTTTAATAGTGATATAATATACAGGCTGTGTAATTAAAAAACATATACCTTTTGTCCTACCCTGTATAGAATCACCAATATTACCATTAAATAAATCCCTAAAAGAGTTTTAAGAAAAACCACATTAATTGTATCTAACTTTATTATATTCGGAAATACGACCATCTAAATGAGGTATTAAGGCTATTTTTAAGGTACTGCCATTTTATAGTAGGTAAAGGTATTGACTTTATATTCTGGGGTTATAAAGTACTCGTCATCAGGTTTAAAATGATGTGCCACAAGACCCCTTTTCCATTTAAACTTTCTTTTTAAAATGGCGTCCAGCTGTCAGTTTGACATTTATATCTGTCGTTTCCTGTCTAAAATTTGGTTTATGTTGTCTCACTAAAGTCCTCAAATTTTTATGAAAAAATACTAAACAGTTCAAAAGTCATGAGGGGTGTCCTAAATTAAGACAAGCACTGTATTATATTTTATATCGTAGTTCTTTTTCTAAATAAATTCAAGATATTAAAGCAAAACTGCAGTTTTACTTTATATTTTATCAAATAGATCTGATACTAGTAGGCAGTTATAGGTAGGTAGCAGAAATATGAATGTTTTAATTAAAGTAAAGATGTTTTTACTGCTTGAAACGTCATATTTGTTCGTGGGCGGCGGCACGAGGTTATTAATAATTATTAATACAAATAAAAAAATCTGCTTACAATTTAAGCACTATAAAGATTCCAAGGTATTGGCTTAATATAGAAATTTATTGCAAACTAGAAACCCAACAATTTCTTTAAAATTTTTGGTTTCATCTTTACTACAAAATAACTATCCACTGTTATACTAATCTATAAGCCAGTGCAAGTATTTTTTTAACAAGGTTTAGAAAAAATAAAGGTTCAAAAAAGTATGCGGTAAGTATAGGCAAACCAAATAGGTGATCTGTTTATACTATTTTTTATATATTTACTTATGTCCTGCATATTTATACATGGACACTATTTAATGGTTCGTGTCAACTACTTTTATTTCGATCAGAATCATTCAAATAACCAGCAGCTCATCAATTATCTCTTGCTAGCAAAAATAAATAAAAAAGACAAGTAAGTAATTGCCGATGTAAGAATGTTGGATCAGTTTTCGATCTTTTTTTGATACTCCAGAGCTTTCAATAAAAAACATTTATTTTTAATTACATGTATGATTTATTTCAAATTAAATTTATATTATACAATTCAAAAAAATCACAGTTTTTTAGTATAGATATGTAGTTGAACCCTACAAATGAAAATAATAAAATTCTAAAGAAGTACACAATTAAATAATTTAACTTATTTAAGCTGAGCATATTATCAAGTCAACTGCATTTGGTACACATATCATACATAAGGAAAGTGTACATATTGCTTTCTATTTTTGCAATAAAAGGGAGTTCCCAATTAAAAAGTAAATTTGTCCTTAAAATGTTAATAAATGTAACTTTTAAGATCATCACAAGATGTTCCATTTGATATTTTATTTGTTTTCTGGGAGATTAAATTTAAACAAAATATTATTTGGCTTTTCTCCAGAATAAAATTAAAAAGTTTATTTAACATTTTATGAAAATTAAAACTTTTATATATTATGTAGAACTATCCTGCTCTTACACAATATAATAAAGTTATTGTTACTTTAAAAGAAATAAAATCATAAAATATTTAATAATAAGTTACTTACAATACAAAGGTTTTAATCTACTAACAAAGGTTCATTAGCACTTGGTTGAAATTATTTTAATCTAATAAAATAAAATCCTAACAAGACGACAGACGAGAACTGAACCAATGGTTGCGTCTCAAAAATGTGGTAATTAGTTTACCAAAAATGTGGTACAGTTTACCTAAAAACTTATTGATAAACTGTTTACCACGCCACGCCTGTCTGGCGTCTAGTTAAGATTTTATTTTATTAGATTAAAATAATTTCAACCGAGTGCTAATGAACCTTTGTTTATATCTATTTGAAACCTTTGTATTGTAAGTAACTTATTAATAAATATTAATTTTCTATGTTTTCAAAAAACTGTAGTAAAGCAATCGCTTTTTCTGATTGGTTATTGCAATTTTTAAAAATGTTAGTTTAATCTTTAAAAAATCTAATAATTTCTGTCAAGTTTACGGTTTTTAAACATTCTTACAGTTCTTTTAGGTCACTAACCCAATTTACGGCTACGCTGGCGTTGTTACTGGTTGTCAGGGCGTCTTTTGGTGCCTAATGTTGGAAAGGCGTCATCGTACTTTTCTGATTGTGGGGTGGGTGGTTGTTGAGGGTAGGGGCCTTGATTAGCCCGTACAGATAGGCCACTTGTCCTGACCTTCAACCATGGATTTTCTTGGGGCGGTGGTGCAGCTATGTACTTCTTCGTTTTTTGGTTTTGATACTCCTGTAACTTATTTTATTTAAACAAGTATACAAGGCAGTCACTGTCATTTGATTTATGGCCTCCTTTGCAGTTTGCGCATTTTTCATGGTCTTTTTGTGCATGTGGCTGTGAGATGTTCATCAGCACAGTGTAAACATTTGGGTGTTTTATGGCAAAAGGATGTCGCATGCCCCCATGCCTGACATCTTTTGCATTGCATAATTGGTTTTGGTAAGTGCTTTCTTTCTCATTTAATGACTACGTTGTCTGGCACTTTTATTTTTACTGTAAATACTTCAGCGTGACGTCACGGCCTGTCACTATCATGTAAAGGGGTTCGAAGTTTGTTTTTATGAGGAAGACTATTTTGGCTGCGAGTTGGTAGTCTGACAGCAAGGCTTCTTTTACTTCTTCGGTTGATGGCTGGTGGTCTAGCCCTTTTATGATATAGGCGTGTGTTCTTTCTTCTTCTCGGCTGTATGTGTGCTATTTATTTTGCGTGTTTTTCTTTAAGCTTTCTGCATATTTTAAGTACTCGTCGGTGTCTGCAGCATAAATTATGGTAGTATTTTTTGCATAAGTTGTTTTGTAGCCTTTGGTTAGAATTTTCTTTAGTTCAGTGTGGAGTTTTTCTCCTGCTTCTCGGCTTGCTATAGTCCCTTCCAGTATGAAGTGGAGGTTTGGAGTCTTTTTTCTTTTTATTGGATTTATTTGGAGTATTTGCTTGGGTTAGTGTTCTGTTTATGGTATGCCGTTGGAAATTTTCTTGATTTCCTTTATTTTCGGTGATGTCTTGGGTGTTTTGTAGTGGAAAAAATGTATTATTAGTTGTGATGTTGTATATTTTAGGAGCTCTTGGAGTTAAGTACTTGCTGGTACTTGCTATGATTGGCGGATCTTGCTCTTTTAGTAGTGGGGTTTCAGGCTCTCGGTTTTTAAAAAAGGTTTTCTAATACCAGGAGTTTTCTTGGGCAGATTTATGGTTAATCCGCGTTTCGTGCAGTCGCTTTTTGTGTTAAAAGAAAAAGCTTGACTTATCTCTGCAGTTGGCGTATTTTCCGTGCTAAAATTCAGCTCGGAGATTACGTCATCCTGGGGGTTAGTGTGTCGAAACTCAACCCTCTTCTTGTCTTCACAGCGTGTTGTCGTATAAGTGCTTCTAGGCTTTTTTCAATGTCTGATTTTGTTTTTCTTGGATGGGTGCTTGATCAAAAAATTGCTTGCAAATTTGACAGGTTTTGCTTGTTTCAAACAGAACCTTTATTACAACGGGCCTTTGATCTTCTATAGGAGTGATTTTTAATCTTAATTTGCCTGGGGGATCCTCGGGACTTTCTTCGTGAAAATCTTCTAAACTTGCCGCATCGGAGTTTAGATCTGAGTCGCTATCTCTGCTTGATGTTATTGAGGGCGTAATTTCCGACAGGAGGGTAGATTTTCCTTCGGTGGTTGTTAATATTTTGTGCTGTTTGGTAATGCGTCTGATTATGGTTTTCACAGCAGGAGGATGGTTGTCAAAATGATATGAAATGGTACATCAACGTAATGGGGTGGTTCACCCCGTCGCCATTTGTCTTGTTGTCGTTCTTCTTCTTTAGTGAAGTATTTCGTTAAATTTGGTCGCTTTTTGATTTTTCACCCCTATTTAGGGATTTAGAGGGGATGAATTTCGACCCCTGTTGAGTCCCTCAGGCCTCTGCTCTGTGATTTTCGTGTAAAAATTTGAAGATTTTGAAAAATAAAAGTTATAGTAACTGGCACTTTTAAACAACATTTTTTTGTACCAAGTACAAAAAGCGGAAAAAATTTGTATAAAAATGGCTTGTTTACGTTATCTCGCTATCGACTGGACACGTTCGATGCTCGATGTGAACTAGTGAGAACCCAAAGCTATACCACTAGACTACGAGGGATCTGATAATTAAATTGTTAAACGGGGTTCAATTGAAGCTTCATCTGGGTATTAGCATAACAATGAATCATCATCAGCGCATAGCAACCAAGCTTAAGACGAAATTTAGTTGAACACCTGTCGATGATCGTATATTAATATTCAGACCGAACCGGCAACATTGTACACATAACTTTCCAGAAATCAAAAAACGCGTCATCAGGATTCGAACGCTTATCTTCTGCATGAGAAACCGAAGTGACTTAGTATTAAAATTAAGATACAAATTTTTGCTTTTTTATTTATATATATTTTTTAAAATTTTTTACTAATTTAGATTCACTGTGGTCTCTAGATACCGAATATGCAATAAAATCGTCATTTCCGCTCGCAACTTCCGGTCGTTAGAAAGTAGCCTTGTTTGGGTTCAAATGAAAGGTCTTGCCTTGTAGATTAATAATTAAGCATTTTTAACGATTTTTATTTTTAAACTTTTTTATTTATGAATATTTTTTAAAAATTTTAACTTATTTAGATTCCTTGTAGCCTCTAGATACCGAATATGCAATAACACCGTCATTTCCGATCACATCTTTCGGTCGTCAGAAACTAGCCTTGTTTGGGTTTAAATAAAAGGTCTTGACTTGTAAATTACTAATTAAGCATTTTTAACAATTTTTTATAATTTTTGACTATTTAATCCAATTAACACTTGTTTTGCAGAATCATGTTTAAATGTGAATATTGTAACCGCGAATTTACCCAAAACGACAATTTTAAACGACATGGCGACTGTCGGACTGCAGCCAAAGTCTGCAAGCACCGGGCTTAAGCGGGGAGTGCCGTATTTTAAAAAACAGTGCCGTATTTAAAAAAACAGCGCCGTTATTTGGAAAAAGGGTAATGAATTAATTCTAATCAACATTTAACAGAATCATGTTTAAATATGAAAATTTTAACCGTTTATTACTTATGAAGGTTTCCAAAAGCGCCCATATTATCCATAGAGAACTTTTATGCCATCCTGTACTATGAAATTTTTGCGATATTTCTCCAAAATTCTAGATCATTCTTCACTCTGCCACATTACTATAAAAGGGCGACAGAAAACCTTCGAAGGATTAGTATATTTTTGACTTTTGTGGTGTAAACTTCGAGACATTGACCAATAAAGATTTCGTTGACCATAGTTACGTTCGATTCTTATATTGAAAGGTATAAAAGCAAAGAGGTGTTTTTATATACGAGGTGATTTGGAACATTATTATTCTCAATAAAAACGGTTGCTTTAAATTTTTACTTTTTCCAATGTGGTTCCCTATAACCAAACATGGTAATGTTGTCTGTGCTCTGCAAGGGTTGCATTAAAAGGACGTTTTGTATGACTTCCCATATTGGTATGGTACCTGGTAGATGCAATCTTTCTCCTGTTTACCAAATTGGGTTTTGTTTTCGTTAAAATGCTTCCTAATATAGATCTAGGCTTAAAGAACCTTTGATTCTATATTTCTTGGTTATTCATCTGATATTTTCAGACGTTCCTTTCACATATGCCATATGTGAAACCGCTGCATGCCCTCCTTGCAACAGTTTCGCGCCCCTCTAGGGGTACGCGCCTTACAGGTTGGAAACCTCTGAGATATAGAGTTGTTTTATTGAGAATAATAGTACCATCAGCAAACCAAGTGTGTAAATACCAAACATTTGAAACGACTTTTAAAGCGCAGGTGCCGGTGTCCTGGCTGAACATCCCACCGCTTTTCTCACCCATCACGGGTGAATTATCCTCCCCATTGTGGGTATATAAACTTAGTAGCTTTAGAAATTAAATTAGTTTACACTTGAAACCGGACAGAGAAAGTTCTGCTGGAAACGTTGTGTGAATAAATGAAAGTAGTTTAACCTAAACCGGTTCTGCTTCATTTCCTTTTTCTCTGCGAAAAAAGGTCCAAAAACATCCAAATTTTGCCAATTCATCTTTAAATTGTGTGCGCCATCGTCTGGTCTAATCAGCATTTCGATAGGACTCCTCCTTGAGCGATTCTCGTGCAAATAAGCCCGCGAAACCTAACTAAAATATTTAAATTTTTTTCAAACGAAAAAAAAGGGTCAAGAAACATAAAAAAGGGTATTGCTGTTCAAAATTTTGTCTTCTTTATTCTTGTCGCATCAGCGCGGACGGTCCTCGGTGAGTCATCATCCTTTTCCAAAAACTTAGAAAAATAAGAAAAAAAGCTCGCTTGTCAAAAAAACCCAAAAAAAGAAGAAATATACCCCTAAGTAGGAATAGCCAAACGTTTTTCCGCAGTCCGGGTCCGAACGTGGTTGGTTTTTTGCTTAAGATGGTTTCCGCCTAAATGGTTGGTCGAATAGCGAACGAAATTTTTTTGGCGGTAATTTGGGGAAGGACATTTATTTTTGGACGAACGCAAAAGATGGTTTGTTAAATTAGGTTGGACCAACGTCGTTTGGTGTTTAA
The DNA here is from genome assembly GCA_014170235.1 of Listronotus bonariensis. Classification (NCBI taxonomy): domain Eukaryota; kingdom Metazoa; phylum Arthropoda; class Insecta; order Coleoptera; family Curculionidae; genus Listronotus; species Listronotus bonariensis. The sequence goes on along the minus strand of JACEGR010011552.1, from coordinate 2,469 downwards.
AAAACGTGGAATTGTGTTTTTTTCTTATTTTGTTAAATTTACTGTTTACATTAACCTTTACGACCAAGCCCGTGAAAGGATATAAATATATTTTTTTAAAAGTGAAAGGTATGAACTTGAAAATTGTTGAAAGAAGGTATAAAAAGCCTGTTTTGGTTGATATTTTAATAGTTTTATATTATTATTAGTTTAAGAAACATATTATTGGTAAGTATTATTTTACATATTTTATAGAAGTAAATTGATTTAAATTATATATTTTTAGAAAATGGATTTAAACAAAATTAATGAAAAATCACTTTTAAACTTTAAGGAAACCAAAAAGACCTCAGAGTTAGAGATTAACAAAGAATATAGAATCACTAAATTAGAATCTTTAAAAACAAAATATGGTCCTGCTCTTATAGCAGTTTTGGAGGACTTTCAAATATTTTTACCCACTCGCTTAGTTGAAGAATTAACTCCCTTTATTGATGAATTCAATACGGGGAAATATTATTTAGTGAGTCGTGGACTACTACAACATGAAGATGAGAAAAAATCAACAGTCTCTTTAGAGTTTTTTGAGAAAAAATAAATTATGGAAAATAATATTGGCATACTAAGTGATCAAATATTAAAAAAATAAGTAGTGTTTACCAAATAATTAAAAATTCTAGAGATTTAAATAAAATAAAAAAGTGTATTAATCATTGTAAACTAAATATAAAATATTTAAATAGAGCACTTAAGATAGATAATTTATCTTTATCTTTAATTATAAAATTTCAATGTAATTTAGGACATCTTAAAAAAATTAAAAATAGATTAGAATATATTTCTAAAGAATTAAATTCTAGTTCGGGAATCAAATTAGGGTCTGGTTTAAGTAAAAATATTAATAAAAATCGAAGTTTAAGAGTAAAATGGGAAGACGTAAATTCAGCATTTTCAAAAAGAATCCGTACTGGTATAATTATAAATTTATCTCATATTGATACGTCACAATTTTTAATAGATGCATTTAATTTGTTTAAAATAAGAATACATCATATATTAAAAAGATTTCCAACCATTAAGGTAAATACAAAATTCTGTGCAGAATTTTCTAAAGAAACTAAGGATAAAATTATTAATGAATTTAAGTATTTTTCTACTAAAAATGAATTAATTCATGAAGGTATAGATTTAAAAGATTGGTATCAAAGAAATGTTATTGACACAATTTTAAATAAACTTTCAGAATTTCAAGAAAGAGATAGCGGATTTGCTCTTAAGTCTATTGAAAGTCTTGAAGTAAATATAAATTCTTTTAATTTTGCAACTGGAGGAAATTCATACATTGATTTGCCTAAAGAAATAAAAAATAAACATGCTGTAATAAATATACAAAATAATGATAATTTTTGTTTTGCTTATAGTATAATGTGTCATTTGTTTCCAACTACACAAAATTCACATAGAGTTACTTCTTATCCTGACTTTCGAAACGTATTAAATATAGAAGGGATAATATTTCCTATGACAATAAATCAAATTCACATATTTGAAAAAAAAATAATATTTCTGTAAATGTATATATTTTACAATATCAAAATAAACAATACCGTGTGTGTCCTGCATATATAACAAATAATAAGCAGGAAACACACGTTAATTTGCTCCTTATTCAAAATTTTTATTTTCCAAACGATTTTGAACAAAATGATGAGTTATTTGTACAATCTAAAGAAATAAAATATCATTTCACTTACATAAAAAATTTGTCTAAATTAGTAAGAAGTCAGTTAACTAAATCTGAGAAAGCTATTTATATTTGTGATAGATGTTTAAATTACTTTACAACTAAAAATAAACTTGAAATGCATGAGATAAGATGTAAAGATTTTAATAAATGTTCAATAGATTTTCCTAAATACCAATGGATACAGTTTAAAAATTTTTCTCATAAAATAAAAATACCATATGTAATTTATGCTGATTTCGAAGCAATCTTAGAACCTATAAGTATTAAAAATAATTCTCTTAGAAAATATCAAAAACATAAAGCATACATGGTTGGATATTACTTTCATTCAATTTACGATACTAATCAATCATATTACAAATATCATACTGGTTATGACTGTATGCAATGGTTTGTAAAAGAATTACAATCATTAGCAAAATTTGTAGAAAAAGTAATTAAAACTGTTGTTCCAATGGAAAAGTTATCCCAAGAACATGAACTTAGCTTTAGAACTGCCACTCATTGTCATATTTGTGAAAATCTTTTTAATAAAGATGAATTAAAAGTACGTGATCATTGTCACTTTACAGGAAAATACAGAGGTCCTGCACATAATTCTTGTAATATTAATTTTAGAAAAAGTCTAATCGTACCAGTAATATTTCATAATTTAGGTTATGATGAAAATTTTATAATAAGAGATTTATCTAATACATTTTCCGGTCATATTAGTTTACTTCCTGTCAACAAAGAAAAATATA
>JACEGR010011551.1:0-14563 GCA_014170235.1 Listronotus bonariensis | reverse complement strand
GTCGTGAGACAACAGACACAACCTCGAGCTAAAATGTTGAACTTTTTTTTCCTTGTATAATAAATCACTATTTTTTTCTACATTTGGTTTATTATTAGATATGAATTATATCGATTTTCTATTAATATGCAACCAATAAAATAGGATTAAAATATTATACATAAAAGGCAAACATTTGTATTTATCGCTGATGAATCAATATTGTTATCATGGTATGAGTCGTTGGGCTAAATGCATCAAAGATTAGTGAGCTTTATATGTGCAAGTCAAACAGAACACAAACTATTAGCCTAATAATTTTTTTAGTGTTTGATTATGATTATTTGAAGTTTACCGCCTTATAATGTAGTAATTTCGCAAGGAAGGTCTTATGTTCTTACCTTATAATTATTTATTTATTCAAACATCTAAATATATGGGGTTTATGTTTTTAAATATTAGGAATTTAAAAAAATATATTACCTATACAGGGTGCGTTTTTAAAACTTACAATGGCTATCCATGTTTTTTAAACTACGGCAAATATTCAAAAATAAAATAATACTGTTTCTATAATACCCGGAGGAAATATAAATAACGTATTTTTGAAACACCTCTATCAACCCCTTACGCTGCAGCCCTAGTCACTTTAAAATCTTTAATGGCAACACCTCTTTTGTTGCACCTCTATGGAAAGCTTTTAAAAATACTTTTCGCTGCATGGTCATAAAAAGTTTGGGTAAAATCAAATACTACCCCTAAATTTTAGAAAAATCATACATTATTATTCATAAAAAATAATAGAAAATGGCCAATTAAATTAATATAAAATTAATTAAAAATTATTGATAAATTAAAAGAATACTCTCTGTAGAGCTAACCTGCGCCATAAGAAGTTCTGGTTTACCCTTATAACACAAGTTGGTTTTATAAAAGTTTATAAAACATTCAAGTAGATTTTGGGTGACGTACGATAAACATTCTCAAACGTTCCGTGAATGCTCATTAAACGTTTTTTAAAAGTTTTGTGTCGGCAAAAACAACTTTTTAAAAACGATTTTTTGTACGTTTACTAAACGTTTTTTATAGTCCCTAAAACGTTCTAAGAACAGGTTTTAATAGTTTTTTTGGGACTTTTAAAAATGTTGTTGTATGTTTATTGCTGAATTTATACAGACAAATACCATTACAATAAAACAAGAATATCCAATTAAAATTCACAGATTAAACACAGAACCTTTATTTGGTTATTCTTATTTTATTTTTATGTTCTTTGTATGTATAAATTCAGCTTATGTTTTATGTAAATGTTTTTGACATTTAAATAACAAACTACTTTTATTTCAGATTAGGCAGAAATAACCTTATTTATTAAATTGTATAAATTATATTAAAAAAAACACGCATTATACACAACTTATTGTATATAAAGTTATAGCTAAAAAAATTAGAGTACATATCAAGTTACAGAAATAACAAGTACTCCACCAGCACTAACACAAAATACTAAAAGAAAACAACACATCAAGAAATACTAATCGTATAAAATTTACTAAATTGCAATTTTACAACTTGCGACAACATTCACTAATGACAGAAGATTTGAGGGTGCGTTCCTAGCTAAAAGGATTCCCTGGATACGTTCCTAACGAATAATGCTTCTCGAATATTTTTTCAAGGAAGAACTTTTAGAGTTATGCGATAAAAAGGTTATATCCTATCCTTAAGAGTACGATTAAAGAAATTTTAATGTACAAAAATAATTATTTGAGACTTTTTATTCATTTTATTTAATTATTCATTTAAAAAAGGTTTGTAATACGTTCATATAAAACGTTTTGTAAACGCGTTTTTTAGTATTGAAAGTTTGGACCTAAAACGTACGTTTTCTAAACATTGTGTGTTATTAGGGTAGTTCTGTTGCGCAAGCGCTTAACAAAAAGAAAACAGTTGCTATTACTTTTTTTCTACAATAATTCAGAAAGAAAACTAACCAGAACTTCTTATGGGGACAATAATAATTTATTAATAATTTTTAATTAATTTTATTTTAATTTAATTGGACATTTTTTCGTACTCGTAAGTGAACGTAGTCAATGTATCTTAAACTTAATCCTTAATCCAATAAAAGTTGCATCGATTGCAAACTTAGTTTTGTCTAAATATATTATTGACTTAAACACACAAGATAAGTATAAGAAAAATAATGAATAATGTTTGTGCCTATGTAATCGTTCTTTTGTTTGCTACTGCATGTGTGTCGTCTGCTGTAAGATAAATAATATACTATACAGGGTGTTTCAGAAAAAAGCTAATCCTTACGGGTCTGAATACATAGGTGATTTTCAAAAATGGGGTTCAAATAAACCTATAGCCCCAGATATAAAGAAAAAAAATATACGTATTTTTTATAATTTCTGTAATAGCACTCTAAATATTTTAATATAATTTGGTGCACACCCACTATGCTTTAGGGGCATTTTCTAATGCGGAATATATTTTTTTTATTTTAGTGCCTTTTGAGCGACATTTACACTAAACATTTTTAAAGGAAAATATGGTACGTAACACACTTATAAATAATACTATGTGTATTTTTCTAAAATTAAGGGTAGTATTTAATTTTACCCCAACTTTTTATGACCAACAAAAAAATTTATCATAGGCTTTTCAGAGAGGTGCCGCATAAGGGGTGTTTAATGGATTTTTGATATTTTCCGTGGTTTAGAAAATATAGCCATTGTGAGTTATTAAAAATGCACCCTGTATAGTAATCTAAAAAAACCGGTTTTATATTTTATCCATTTTAGGTTGTATCGTGGTATGCGTTTTAAACTGGATTAATTTTATCAAATCAGGACAAGGCGTAAAACACAATAGAGAATTATTGCAAGTTGCCTTATTAAGCTCGGGTGTTGACTTATTTTATCAAAAACGAATAAGTAATTCAATGATAAATATTACGATTATTCAATGATAAATATTACGACAGACATTCTATCAACAACTTTTATTATCTGACAATTCTACCAGTAAAAACTCAACAATACATTATATAGTATACTAAAAATAAATCGTTATCTGGATTGCTTCTTTAACATCGGGAATTATTAATACCGGCCTTATTAATAGTGCTTGAACCCATAATAGGGAGTTATTGAACACCACTTTAGAACTTTGCCTTAATAAGGCACTCCTTATTTTGACAGGTACGCATGCGCAGTTGAAAATCTTTATTACGGCAACTTTAATAAAATACTGCATTCCCTTATTTATGTCTGATTACTGTAAGCTTATAAGGTTACCTTACGGGAAATTTCTCTCGTTCTACGCATCTTCTTTCTCTTTCTACTGTTCTAGTTTGAAGTTTGTGGAAGTTTTAATATTCTTTTAACGGTTTTAACCTATAAAATATAATTTAAACTATTTAAAGATATATAAATAATGTAATGCTTTTGAAGGTAGCTGCGAAAAAAAGCGGAAAATTTTCATAACTTGTTAGGTTGGAATTAAGGTTAAGGTAAGGTCTGTCAGTTTGGACAGATGACATTTAAATTTTCAATAACTCAACTTTTTCCGTCGGATATAAGGTTATGCCATAATAAGGTAAGGCATATCCTTATTATGGCATCGCCCTAACTTGTGTGTTCAATAACTCCCTAATTTAGAGTTATTGCAAATCATGTTAACAGTACCATTAACCTAAAAAAAGGGAAACCAATTTTGGTAGATTTTCTTTATTGTTTTGTGTTAAAGGGTTGTGTTTAACACAATTACAGAAATACATTGAAAAAGCAAGGTTTTAAGTATTTTTACTTCTAAAACTTTACGATTTTTTGATCGGCAGCCGTTCGGTTAGACGAACAGTTCCGAAGTTAAAATAAGGCCAAAATAAGGCACGACCTAAAACTGACATAATAGAGACATTTTGCACCTCTTAAAATAACAGACGATTTTTGGCCTCCTTATGGTTATTGTTATTAAACATAACGATTACGGCAGCAGTTTTAGACAGAGATTTTGCAACCTCTTTTGAGAAATTTATCTTGCGTCTGCGCTTTCGACCCATAACCTTATTTTTGCCTGTGGTTCACCGATTTTAAAGTTTGCGAAAAATCAGTATTTACTTTTATTCTCCAGAAGTTATATATTAATATTTTAATATATGCAAACAGTTCTCTTGATTTTGTTTTTTAAAGTAGATGTAAACAATACAGTCTAAGCAAAAAAGCAAGTGTGCCAGATTGTAACATGTAAATTAATTACTGATTTAAAACATCTTTAAAAATGCAAGTCCGTTTTAATTTCTTTACACTATTTTATTTTTCTTACTGCTATGAATTGTTCGCTAATTATTTGTTATGTATCAATAATATTTTAATTAATACGGTATTAAAATTTCAACCTTCTTAAATAATTGATATTAAAAATTTTACAATTCGGCAACCACGCAGTTTACCAATAACGATAACGATAACGATAAGCTCTTCGGTATTCATCCGTAATTAAAGGAGTCCGTTATGGTTAATAACGATAACGGATCATGTCTGCGTTACTGCGCAGTCTCAGAATACCGTTAACCACAACGGAATTGCAAAATAAGAGGTGCAAAATGTCTCTAATAAAGCCACTATACTTATTAAGGGAGTCCTTATCCTACTTTGCATCTGCGCAAGCTCAGATGTCAAAATAAGGCCGGTCTTATTAGTGCCTGGCCTTATTTCACTGTGCACTAATTCTCTTATATAAATACATTATTCTTTAAAAGTTGTGTGAATCACTATAAATGGGAAGTACCAATATGCGTAAACAGGTTTAAAATGATTAGATTACAGTATTGTCAAGGAATAATTATTTTTGGTAACATATAAGTTCAATAATGTTTAATCTTTTCGTAGAAGTTTACTCACTTAAAAACATATCTCTTTTCCAAATTAGCAGATTAATTGTTTATAATTTAAATTCTTCAAAGTTAAACAAATTACACCTATTTCGCAATTAAGCAATCTAGGGAGTTTAGCAAACCCCTTGATTTGCGGAACAAATCAAAATTAAACGGCGGTTTTTAAAGTTCATAAACCTGTTGTTTCAGAGAATATTTAAAAATCGCCCAATTTGCAAAATAGGCCCTTAGCCATGTACACCTAAGGTAGCAAATTTTCAGTGTAGATTGATTGAATTTTATTACTTTTCTCTAAATTTTCCAGGAAATTGCAAGATTATTTGTAATAATGCCAAAATTTGCATTTTTGTGCAAATGCCCGCGAAATTATTTAAAACGCCGCATAATCCGATGACGTAGTTGGAGTGTGCCTACGTCACAAAAGATAGCTACGCGACATCCCCCTTCTTTTGCTTATTCCTTTGTTGACATATTTATTTAACGTGACGCTTTTCACATAAGAACTGACAACATTGAAAAGTTGATTGAACTGTGGTATAAATTTTAATCAACTTTAAAAATTATTTACAAAAAACTGGACAGTTTTGTTAAAATTTTAATTTTCCCAGGTTGGTGACGTATTTAACTTTTGATTAAAATAGTTTTTACCATTGTAAAATTTTGGACTTTTAAAAAACAGCGTAAATCGGGAAATAGTTTTGTTTAATTCGATGCGGGGTTAAAAAGAAGAGCGTTCTATAAGTAAATAATTAATAGTTTAAAAAACTAAAAAACACGCTTTTATATGCAACCGAACTAAAAATTAGAAAATAATTTTTCATTAAAAAAATATTGTCATTTCATAGTAAAAAGCGTGGGGTGCATTTTACTATTTTTTCACAACTTTTCCATCATAGATATTGGCAAATATAATAATTATAACATTTAATATATTAAGCACCCCACGCTTTTTACTATGAAATGACAATATTTTTTTATTGAAAAATTATTTTCTAATTTTTAGTTCGGTTGCATATAAAAGCGTGTTTTTTAGTTTTTTTAAACTATTAATTATTTTTCATTTTTTAGTTCGTTATATCAATTAACTTTGCTACTCTTGACAAAATGGCGAAAAATTTTTTAGTGAACAAGAGTAGCAAAGTTTGAAATGTTGCCAACAGATGGCAACCCACTAAAAATTTTTTCGCAGTTGAGTAGCAAAGTTTGGAATGTTGCCAACAGATGGCAACCCAGGTGTTGTTTTTATAATATAATGGAATTTTTTTTTCCTGGCGATCAAAAACAAGATAACGGGATACTGTTTGCAGATTATTGCATTGTCATGGGTCATTAATAAGTGTGCAAAGTTTCAAAGAAATCGAATAGCTGGAAGTTGGTTAAAATTAGGCTCAAAGATTCCGTTACATAGATAGCCAGATAGTTACAACCCAAGTTAATAAAAGCGTGTTAAAAAGCGAAGTTAGATATACTGGGGTGCATTCAGATTCGACAAAATCAGTGTAAACTCTACCCCAACCTTGACTTTGGCAAACGAATTTGTTTCTTATGTCTGGTTTTGATAAGGTCTTGCTTATTGCGGAAGTGTTTGAAAAATTAAAATTAATTTTAAGTTACATAGGTTCGGTGAAGTAATTTATACTTACATTAAAGTTCGCGGAGACACCCCAACGCTCAGTATATCGAACATCGCTTTTTCTTAAAGAACGCTCTGCGCGTGTTACTTGCCGATATTGAATTGAACAAAACTATTTTCCGATTTACGCTGTTTCGCAATTTTGCAGATTGATAGGCGATTTTTTACATATTTTCTGAAACAATAGGTTTATTAGTTTCTAAAACCACCAAAGCTGCAGAAGAAGTCAATTTTGTTTAATTTTAATTTGTTCCGCCAATCAAGGGGTTTGGTGAACTCCCTAGATTGCTTAATTGCAAAATAGGTGAATCTGATTAAATTTAATAAACAATTATTCTGTTAATTTGGAAAAGTGTATGAACTTATACGGAAAGATTAAAGATTATTGAATTTATATGTTACCCAAAATAATTGTTTCTAAACATTATGTCAAATATTTATCGGATAATCTTTAAAAACATACATACTAAAACATATAATTCTGCCCTTATACTTTTAAAATGAATTTTAATCCCTAATTACAAAGATGTACTTATCCTCTATTTAATGAAAGGCTGGAGGCTGGTTACTAAATGTTAACTAAATAAATAAAATCCACATAAAAATTAAAAAACTATGTACAGGTTTTCCGAACTCCATTAATATACGAAATATCTTCGACGCTATACGTGTACGAGATACAAAAAAATATAAAAATAAATATTGACAGCATAATTAAATAGTGTATAGTATAAGCAATGGGAACTTCCGATTTCTTTTTGTTTTAATTAGTTTCTGTAGACTGTTATTAAAGAAGTAAAATTTTTGGTAATTAGATTGTCGTGTACAATTTTTCCGAAACACTTACCAAAGGTCATAAGAACTTTAATTTATCAAATAATAAGATCTTTCATATACATATTTCGTTTGAAATTTTTTATCAGGAATAAATATTTCTAAGAATTTTAAAAAACAATATTTTTTTTATGTGTCATTTTCATATCGATATCTTGCCTTACCTTCGATTGCAAAACAAACCTAAGCTCTTGTCTAGATGACGTCTTAATCGTACCACGAAATGCAGTAGATTGTATGTTTGGGTACCTTTGGGTACCTGGTCCTATCATTGTTGGACTCCTAAGCTAATTCCTAATAGAACTTTGACATTTTTAGAAGTTTTTTACTCCTACTTCATTTTTTTAGAGCCATTTATAAAACTGTATCTAGGTGGCATGATCCTTTATTTATGCACTTATTTTAACTCCGAGCAAATAGGTATCCTCAGATTCAATAAAAAAATACTCTAAATCTTTGCGTTGGTACACAGCCTTCTTAAACTCTGAGCCGTGAAGTAAGAAAGGCAACGTTGCAAACAACACTGTACAGTAGGAATATTGAAATGAGTTCCTAATAGATTACATGCTAAATATAATTAATTTTTTAAGTGTTTTAAACAAAATATAGGTATTAATTTTTTTAGGATGTTTTAGACAACATATAGGTATAATTTTAAATACTATAGTTGCCATAAAAAGCAATAATGTGTCTGCAAAACTTATCAGGAACTTTTTTGCCTTATACAAATTTGTTGGTAAGGATTCAAAAATTTCAAATTGTTATGATGTTTTCTACCCCGCTTTATGCATTTTTTGCGAACAGACCAATGTAGTTAAGTTAGTTTATAAAGTTAACTAAACATTTATTATTTAGTAATATTTGCAATACTTAAAATGAATTGAAAGCATGTGTATTAGTTATAAATATAAAAGCTTAATTCGTATTACATAAGATGCACTTTAAAATAACAAACGCTTTAAATTAGGTTTTGCACTATATTTACCCTAAAACCGCCTTAGGTAAATAACTTTCAGAATATCTATATAAATCATATTTTTTGGTGAACTTACCAGTATATTTATGCGCATTATTGATACAGTCCTTAGGATATTGCTTGGAGTAAATAATTGTTTTTGGTGCACTATACACACTATTGATATCAAATTAAACCAATTTTTTAAGAACACACTAATTAATTAGTAACCCGTAAAATATATTTGTCCATTTACCGTATAGGTACTACTTTTACTTTTAATAAAAAACACTTATCCGGTCAATAGCGCACAACCGGGCTTTCCTAATTTCATCGTTTATGGGGAAATTAAATGTTGTTTGACAACCCTCTGTTTTAATATAACTGGGGTACGCCGTACGCACCAACTATACGCGCACATTTAAACGTAAAAACAACGAATAACATCTTGGCACTGGTCCTATTTTTTAAATATAACAATGAATTACTTATTTTTTTTATATATAATAAATATTCGCTACGATTTAACTTTTAAAAACAAAAAAACCTTTTAAGCAATCGTTTAAATTTGATTCTGTTTACTTCTAAACTTTACTTGACATTCCTACTGTGCTGTGTTGCCAGATTTCTCCTTCACGGCTCAGAGTTTAAGAAGGCTGTGGCTTGTATTATTTTGACATCACCTAGGGTCCTTAGATTAATTTGAGTAAAATCATGGTCATCTAGATGCAACATTAAAAATGGCTCTAAAAAATTATGTAAGTTCATAAACTTTTTAAAATGTTACATTCTGATTTAGAATTGTCTCAGGAAACCGCAAATGATACAATATACAGGGTTGTGCGATTTCGACTGTTTTAATAGGAAACTCGTATTTCCTGACCAGATAGAAAAAAATTGACATAGGTGTCTTGGGCTCGATTTTCGAAATTAGATGAATGGTGAAAATGGCATCCCAAACTCTCTATCGGTATCCGAGATATAGGGCGTTTTTCAATTTTTGGCCATTTTGAAAAAAATGGCCAAGTCCGTCATTTTTGAAAACTTTCCAAAACGGTGTAAACATTCTTAAGGCACTTTTTTGAGTGAAATCCATTGAAATACTTAGATTTTTTAAATTATTTCTAGTTTCGTTTTAAATATATAAAACTTAGTTTTTTAAATATAAATCATAGTTGACCATGATCTGAAAAAATTGCTTATTTTTTGCTCTTTCCAATGATATATTATTATTCATACTTATCTTTGAAATTGAGGAAGGTATTTCAGTTTTTTAATTTTTGCTACAGTAGGCCATGAAAAAAAAATCGGCATTTGTCAAAGTCAGGTAAATAGCATACCAGTTGTTTCATTTTTGCTAAAGTAGGCCATGCAAACATGTCAACTATCAAACACAGACTAATAAATAATGCAATTTAATTACAAACTTTATATTTATAAACACATTATAAAAAAAATTGGCCTAAAAATTAAACGAGTTTAAATGAAAACCAGAACCTATGAAAAACTTAATTTAAAGTAAATGTTCAAAGTTAGCTCTTTCTTCCCTAATACATAATAAACACCTTTTTTCCACTGCATTACAAGCGATTATTAGTTCAACAGGTCTAATCGCACCAAAAGCTTGCCTAGTCACTACTTGATTTCACTTTTAACTAGTTTAATTAGTTAAATACTCAAAATTGTAGTTAAAACAGAATAAAAACGAGAGATAAAACACTTAGCATGTCGCCATTACATTTCTACGACAACGACTACTAAACGCGACATCTAGCGGCAACTTCTTACACTAGTTACATACCACATATTTTAATGTACAGGTAAGTATAAAGAAGAATCCATATTCTCTACTAAGTTTATACCACTATGCGATAGATGGCGCAATACATTCTACTACATGGTAAGAATTATCTACCTAGAAGTATTGCTGGATTATAAAACTAAAAACACTTTTATAACTAACACTCCCCTTAATCCAGTAATACTGATAACCTATATCAACCCCAAACACTTTACAAAATAGTTATGTCGAGGACTATGGAGTCCTTTGGTAAAAATATCTGCTACCATCTCATTAGTGGGTAAATAGCTTAATTTGATTTCTTGTTTTTCAACAACTTCCCTAATAAAATGGTATTTAACATTTATGTGCTTGGTCCTGTTGTGAAATACTGGGTTCAATACTAGCTTTTGGGCACTTTGATTATCATTAAAAATTAAAACTGGTTCCCCTTTATGAAGTATCTCTTCTAAAAACCCTTTTAAGAATAAAGCTTCTTTTGATGCTTGAGACATTGCAACATATTCAGCTTCCGTGCTTGATAGACTAACCGAGTGCTGTTTTCTAGCTTCCCACGACACTGAATTACCCCCATACATAAATACATAACCCGTATAAGATTTAGCATCATTAACATCATTAGCCCAATCTGCGTCAGCATATGCGCAAAGACTAGCATTGGTCCCTTTCTTAAAAACTAATTTTTTATCTATTGTACCTTTTAAGTATCTAAGAATCCTCTTAGCATGCTGGAAGTGAACACTGGTATAGCAGTTGTTATATTGACTCAAGAAACTTACTGCAAATGCTATATCAGGCCTTGTATTCACTGCCAAAAACATTAATGAACCTATCAAATTTTGATAAGGAATATTTTCATCACATTTTGATCCCTTCTCTAATTTTAAATTATGTTCCAATGGTGTTAACACTGGTTTTGCTTCCTGCATGTTAAAAGAAGATAATAACTTTAAAATGTAGTCTTTCTGACATACCTTTATTTCATTCTTTTGCCTATCCCTTTCTACAGTTAAACCTAAACATTTTTTAGCTTCTCCTAAATCTTTTACTTTAAAATTTTTAGCTAATGCACTTTTAAGATTTTGTTTTTCAACTTTGTTGTTTGAAAAATCAAAAATCATCTACATATAGAGCAATTATTACAATTGAGTCATTTGAACTTTTAATATAAACACAAGGTTCATATTTTGATTTTTCATACCCCAAATTAGTAAGAACTTGTTCGACCTGTTTATTCCATAAACGTGATGACTGTTTTAAGCCATACAAAGCTTTATTTAACAAACAAACTTTATTTGGGTCTGTAACAAATCCCTCAGGTTGAGTCATGAAAATCTGTTCCTCTAAATGACTGTTTAAAAAAGCAGTTGAAACATCTACATGATCTATATCTAAATTTAAATTGACTGACAATGAAAATAACAATCTTATAGTAGAGTTTCTTACCACTGGCGCAAAGGTTTCATTAAAATCTACACCATATTCCTGTGTGTAACCTTTTGCTACCAATCTTGCTTTGAATCTTTTTTCGTCATTTTCACCGTTTTTCACAGTAAACACCCACTTGCACTTCACTATTTTTCTATCTTCTGGTTTGTCCACAAGTGTCCACGTTTTGTTTTCCATCAAGGCTTGATATTCTTCATTCATTGCTTGCTTCCATTCTTCACACTCAAAACTCTCCATTGCATCTTTGACAGAAGATGGTTCGTTCACTGCTTCTTGTGACACGTAATACAACATATGATCATGATACTGTTTTTCTTTTCTTGGTCGTGTTGATCGCCTTAACTCTTGGACTTGTATTTCTTCCTCTTCTCTATCTGAGTCACTATCTATTTCTTGAACTTCTTGAAGCTCCTGCTCACTTTTTTCTTCCAAAATTGGAATGCTAGCACTATTTTTATCAACTTTTTCTACTTCAAGCTTTTTGGACATTGCTTTTGTATTTAAGTTTTGTAAGAATTCATTTTCCAAGAAAACTACATCACGTGATTTTAATATTTTACCAGGATTTTCCATGTCAAATAATCTGTATCCTTTTGAAAATTCACAATATCCAACAAAAATATATTGTTTACTTTTTGGATCAAATTTCTTTCTCAATTGATCAGGTACATGCGCATAGGCTTTGCAACCAAAAATTCTTAAATGCTCGAGATTAACTTTCTCTCCATTCCATTTTTCTGCTGGAGTACTATCCTTTATGGCTTTATGTGGTGATCGGTTTTTCAGATACACAGCAGTATTTGCCGCTTCTGCCCACATTTTTTCATCCATATTTGCCTGTTGCATCATAGATCTTGCTTTTTCAACAATAGTCCTATTTGTTCTCTCGGCTACACCATTTTGCTCAGGAGTGTACCGTATTGTAACCTGATGTTGAATACCCTTAGACTTCAAATAATTTTCAAACAAATTGTTAACATATTCAGTCCCATTATCACTTCTTAGCACTTTAAGTCTTTTTCCAGTCTGATTCTCCACCATAACAAGAAAGTCTTTAAACACATTTAGTACTTCTCCTTTAGATTTTAAAAAGTACACAAAGATCTTTCGAGTATAATCATCTATTAAAGTAAAGATATACCTTGCCCCGCTCCAAGACTCTTTAGGCATCGGTCCACATAAATCGGTGTGAACTAGTTCCAATATATCTTTTGCTCGTTTACCACTAGTCTTTTTAAAAGGTTGTCTTGTCTGTTTTCCCAATAGACAAGTAGCACATTGGTCATCTTTTCGTCTTTATACTTAACTCCTGTGGCCAATTTATTTTTTAACAAATTCATGCTAACTCTATTTAAATGTCCTAGCCTAATATGCCATAATTGCTTAGAGTTTTCATTACTGGTCAAGTATATTTCTTCTCGAACCAAATCTAGCTCGTATAAACCATTTTTATTGGTTCCGGTTACCACTATTTCACCTTCGGCTTTAAAATTATCTGAGTTATATACCTTGCATCCATCTTGGTCAAAAACAGCAACACGTCCTTTTTCAACCATATTACCAACGGAAAGTAAATTTGTTCTTAGTTCAGGTACATATACTACTTCAGAAATATCCTTTTGACCATTTTTTGTTGCAACTATCACATTTCCAACACCTAAACCTCCCACAGTCTGATTGTTAGCCACTACAATTTCACCACAATGTTTTCTCTGTAAATTATGAAAATTTCTTCTTGATGACTCATATGCTGGGTTGCCCCTGAATCTATAAACCAGGTTGACTGTACAGGCTTATTTAAATCAGCAGTGTAATGCATTATTTGTTTTCTGACCTTTAACTTTATTGTCATTAACATTTTCATGCTTCTGGATAATTTGTATCATCTTGATTTTTCTTGCATTGATACTTAAAATGTCCAGTTAAGCCACATCTAAAACATTTTACGTTTCTTTTTCCTTGAAACTTTTCTTTGAGAAAAATGCCGAATCATCTTTATTTTCTTTACCATATTTATCATCCTGCAGTAACTTGGCTTTGACAAAATCACTTGTTATCACTGCACCAGAACTTTCAATTGCCATCACCATAGGATCATACTCTGTTGTAAGACCACTTAGCAAAATGACACCCAAAAACTCCATCGTCTACTGGCTGTCCCATATCTGTTAATTTCTGAGATAACGACATAGCTTCATTTACATAAGCTTCCATGGTAGGAAAATTGTTAATCTAATCCTGACCAATCCACGCATTAGACTTAACCTTCTGATAAACCTTTATCCTCATAAGCCTTTTCCAAATTAGTCCAAGCCTCTTTGCTGAACTAGCTGATTTAACATGTGCGTATACACTAGGTCTGATCATCAAACATATTTTTGCCAATGCTTTCTGATCCCAACGCTTCTTCTGGTTCTTTCGAAGTGTCATCGGCAGAATATCCTGCTATGGTTCTCCATAAATTTTCATGAACCAAAGTCATTTTCATACCAAATTTCCAACTGTTATAGTTTTCCCTGCCATTTAGCTTTCAAAGCATAACTGCATTCCGCTAGCTTCCGCCATTTTTGGATTACAGCCAGTCACGTACAAGGGCACTAAACACACTACGACACTTTACATCCGTTTTTTACTACTTCTCCAGCACAAACATATCTGGGCCCATAACCTGTTGGTATAATAAAACAGCAGATTTCACTTTTAACTAGTTTAATTAGTTAAATACTCAAAATTGTAGTTAAAACAGAATAAAAACGAGAGATAAAACACTTAGCATGTCGCCATTACATTTCTACGACAACGACTACTAAACGCGACATCTAGCGGCAACTTCTTACACTAGTTACATACCACATATTTTAATGTACAGGTAAGTATAAAGAAGAATCCATATTCTCTACTAAGTTTATACCACTATGATAGATGGCGCAATACATTCTACTACATAGTAAGAATTATCTACCTAGAAGTATTGCTGGATTATAAAACTAAAAACACTTTTATAACTAA
>JACEGR010011550.1:0-14567 GCA_014170235.1 Listronotus bonariensis | reverse complement strand
AAATATAAATCACATTTAATTTTTTGGTTTTAAGAAACGACCTTGAAATTCTCTAAAATCCAAAACTGAAGACTAAAATACGTATATATAATATAATATTAATTGCTTATGTGCCATAAAAAGGTAAAAACTGGTAACTCCGTTTTATTCAATTTTTATTACTTACTGTTTTTTATGGTGAGTTTATAAAAAAAATTTAGCATTTATCATTTAACATTTTACATTTAACATTTAAGATTTAGCATTTAGTAATTTAGACACTGTTCATAAAAATATTAAAATTAGATGTTTGATCATGCGCATTGTAATGATATTTGACTTTTGACAGAAGACAGCCGCTTGCTTGTCAGTAATAACATTGATCCCATTACAAAAACTTTATTAATTTCACAATTCGGCGAGTCCATCTTTAACTTAGCGCAGATCAAAACAATAATAAAACCAAAATATATCAAATTATGACATTACAGAAAACATTCCGACATTTGACAGGTTTTGACATGCGCAGTCGAATTTTCATTTAGCATTTAATTTAAGAAGATAAAAGTTGGCCAACTCTTAAATGATAAATGTTAAATCCTAAATGTTAAATGAGTTTTATGAACGTCTACATGAATCACCATAAGCCGAACTTTTGTTAAATACTAAATGCTAAATGTTTAATGTTAAATTAATTGCTAAATTTTTTTATAAACCCACCATTAATGTAGCTAATTATTCCAACTAAAAAAATCTAAATTTAATTTAGGGTAATACTAATACTAATACTAAAATTAAATTCTGATTTATAAACTCATCGGCCTAAGAATTATATATTTGGTGCTAATGTAAATAAAATAATTTTAATTTTATTATGCATTTTTCGGGTTAATAATAATAAGCGTATTGCTATTATTGTTATGTAAATTTAGCTCTCAATTCCCTGAAAAAGGAACTATTCACTCATTTCAGTTATTAGGGATAAAAGCTTTGGACTGTAAAGTTGCATTTATAAATATAATAATGTACCTCTAGCGACAGAAATTAAGAGAGAGGGGTCTTGACACTTTTTCTTCTTGTCTTGATTTATCAAAGGCATTTGATTGTGTTCAACATGATATCCTACTGGAAAAACTACCCTTCTACAACATCAGTAATTGCACAATAAATCTTATCAAGTCCTACCTCTCAAACCGGTTCCAGTATGTCTCATATGGGCGTGAGGCCTCCAGTCTAAAATTAATAAGGCATGGCGTTCCGCAGGGGTCAGTTTTGGGCCCAATCTTGTTTCTTATTTTCTTGAACGACCTGCCAAACTTCCAGCAATTTATTGACATAATACTGTTTGCGGATGACACCGCACTACCCTGGAAAGCTACCACCCGACAAACTTTAAAAGTACAAATATCCTTGAAAAGCAAAACAGTATTAAACAATGGTTTCTATCGAACAAACTTTCCCTCAACCTAACAAAATCACAAAACATAAACTTTTCTCTAAGACATGGGCAAAACCACCTCCAAGCAGACCTGTGTAACGAGGTTGTTTTTCTGGGGGTCACACTGGATCCTGGACTTACCTGGGAGGCGCATGTTGAAAACCTCACCAAAAGATTAACTCAAGCCATCTACTTAATAAGGAGCCTGTCCAATTCTGTGACCATAGATACATTATTATGTGCATATCATGCCTGCTTTGGATCCAGAATATTTTATGCCTTGATTGCCTGGGGTCATTCGGCCCACAGCACAAGGATTTTCTCTTTAAAAGAAAATGCATTCGAATAATGTCCGGAATCGGTTACAGGGATGATTGTAGGGAGAACTTTGTCCATCTGAAAATTCTTACTTTCTCCTGCCTGTACATTTTACAATGCCTTCTGTTTATAAAACAAAACATTCATCTGTACCAGAGTCATCAAAATGTACATGATCACAACACACGTAACAACTTAAATATTGTACATAATTATCACCGACTTGCTAGATCTAGAGGAGGCACAAATTATTTTGCTATTACTTTCTTCAATGCTCTTCCTCAGTGTATAAGGGAACTTAATGAAATAGCTTTTAAAAATGCAGTCAAGAGATATCTCCTCAAGCATGCTTTCTACTCTTCAGAGGGTCTTTCCAGTGACGAAAATTTTTGTGCGTCACGCTCCAGGGCTTGAAGCTCTTGAACTGCTCTAAAAAGTTAGTCACTGGAACGCATCCTTAGACAAGGAAAAAGAGATACTTTAAGAAATTTAAAAATTTCGTTGTTCTTAACCTTTCTTGGCTTTATAATAATAATCTATTTTTAATATCTAATTCCATTTTAAATAAATAATTTTAAAAAATCTATCCTTAATCATAAAAAACACGTTTGAAGCACAAAAACCAAAAGAGGGGTTGGTGCATAAGGGGCAAGGGGAAAGAAAAACGGAGTAGCTCAGGTGCATAACACTTTCCGTCACTGGAACGCCATAAAGTAGAACGAAATGCTCCTGAGCTACTCGGGAGCGCTCTATTTGCGTCACTGGAAAGCCACTCTGATGAGTACTTAAATAGTGCCTTTAACTTTAATTATGCCTGCTAATCCTCCTTGGTCTGGAACAGTTTGTTATAAAAATACGATAGTTTATCATAAACAATATGTAAATTATTAAACTCGCTTCAGGACCTTCCTAGCGACTTGGTCCTTGCCCAAGTGCATAGTAAATTCTGTTAAATGTATGTTTAGTTTTAAAGTGTATTATGTTATATTTTAAAGACTTTCTTTTAATTTGTATTTAAAAAAATGTTTTATATTTTTTTTTGTATTTAAACTTTTTCCACTGTTGACGTGTAAAAGTATCCTGTATACATTATTACCAATAAATGATTTGATTTGATTTGATTTAAGTTAGGTTTTTATCGTTTATAGTAGGGGAGCCCAAGATGCTAAATTTGCAGTTACTTGAGCGTCATAGAGACCTATTGGGTTACAAGTTTTAGAGAATAAGAAGAAAAAAATGTTATATAATGTCAAGGTTAGTTTATATTTATAGACCGACTTTAATATAATGTAGGTATACCTTTTTCATCCGGGCGTTAAGCGGCTATAGACTTTTAAGTATGATAAAAAAATATATATTTTATTATTTCGGCTTGTGAAACTCGTTGAAATCGTATTGATTTATATATTTTTCGTTATCCTTGAATTATTTTTTCAAAAAAGAATCAGGCTCGAGCTTGTCAAAATGACGTTTTTTTACAACTTTGTAGCCCTCCGCTTTCTTTAGTCACTCTTAAATTGTCAGATTAGTGGAATAGGTATACACTCTTTAGCATGTAATTAACTCACCCTATCTTAATCTGACGCGCACGACAATTTTTGATGGATATATTATTGTTTTTACGTTCGCCCCTGTATACGGGGCTCATATTTGGTAAAGGTATTTAAGCTAGTACAAGGTATCCTCCGGTATTATTTCTTGACGCGCTGTAGTAACTTCAGAAATCCCCTCTTGGGCTCTCCTACCATTATGCGATTCTTAGGGCCAATTTAATTTTAGTATTAGTAATAGTATTAAGCTAACTTAAATTTAGATTTTTTGGGTTGCATTTATTAGCTACATTTAACAAAAAATAAGTAATGAAACTTGAATAAAAGAAGTTACCGGTTTTAACCTTTTTGTTGCACATGGGCAATTATATTTTTCCCTATTTTAGTCTTGAGTTTTGGATTTTAGAGAATTTTAAGGTAGTTTTTTAAGACCACAAAATTAAATTTATTCTATAAACACTTCAATTTAAATGTATGTTCTTGAATCTTGTGTCTAATGCTAATACTAATAAGGAGCATTTCGTTCTACTTTATGGCGTTCCAGTGACGGAAAGTCTTATGCACCTTAACTGCTCCGTTTTCCTTTCCTTGCCTCTCATGCACCAACCCCCTTTAGGTGTTTCGTGCTCCAAACGTCAAAAGTTTGTTTATTAAGGTTAGATAGATCTTTAAAATTATTATTTGTTCATTCAACATTTATTCAACGTTAATTTCCATAGCTATCTAAACTAGCAAAGAGAGAATAAATAAATAATCCATTAATCCACCTTGTTTTCACAACAAAAACGAAATTTTAAAATTACTTAAAGTAAGGTTAAGTTTTTTACCAGCTGGAGCTTTCTGTCCTTGCGGATGCGTTCCAGTGACTAACTTTTCAGAGCAGTTCAAGAGCTTCATGCTCTGGAGCGTGATGCACCAAAATTTTCGTCACGATATTATATTATAACTGTTTATTTTAAATTTGTTTTAATGTCGTTTTATTTATTTTAAAGTATAACGGTATTTATATCTAAAGACAATAGAATTAATAAAATATTACTATTTGTACTATACTTGTTTAAAATTATTTCTTCTTAACTTAACTTCTTCTATCTATGTCCAAACAAAAAGTCTTTATGAAGCCAAAGTACTAGGTACCGGGTTAGTACATTTTTAACCCACCATTTCGAACGGTGTTCAACGCAGCAAAGACAGTTGGCATATACACGTCGCACCAGATCAAAATTACAATGGGTGATTTTTTCCAATGTGTGGAAAATAGACGGTTCCATGCAAGATCGACGCATCATCCTATGAAAGATATTTATTAATTCATTTCCTGTCTACATCTCTACCGGCCAGTGTTATCCACACTGAAACTCAGTTGATAGGGTCGAGCTGGCACGACGTGTATATTTATCTGGATCCCAAAGAATGACCCCAGGTCGTCTGTGCTATTTGTGATACAAAAAAAAAAAATATCCCATTTAGGCGTCTTTTTGTTTTAAAATTTCATTTATATTTGTAGAAAATAAAATTTTGTTTAGGTAAATTATATTAAATTTAAAGTATTAATATAAAAGTTTCGCTTCTTTTTACATTCACTTAGTAGAAACTTAAGGTTTGACTTGTGACTTTAAAATAAATAAGAGTTCTAAAATGTTGGGAGTACGTATCTTTTAAAAATGAAAATACAGATATATATTTTTTCAATTTAAATTCTATTAAACTATTTACTTTAAATACAAAAAACAATGACTGCTATCACAAAACTCTATAAACAACAAGAAACAAAAATATTCTTCGTTTATGTACATACATATCATCGCCTATCCTCTGGGTCTCTATAGGTTCCGCAATATTTTACCGTACTAGGACTAGGACTAGGTAATAGATTGACGATAAGCGAAAGTACGACTTTTCTTTCGCTTATATATTCCATCATGTGACACTGACCTGTTAAATCTTCGATTCGATTGCTTTGTTAAGTCATCTGACTTTGTATTAATTTAAATAAAACCAATCAAATTTAAGAAATGAGTTAGCTCTGTTCCGTTTTTACGCTCATTGGCAGTGGCGTAGCCAGGGTTTAGGGGTAGG
Organism: Listronotus bonariensis; assembly: GCA_014170235.1. Lineage (NCBI taxonomy): Eukaryota > Metazoa > Arthropoda > Insecta > Coleoptera > Curculionidae > Listronotus > Listronotus bonariensis. The sequence goes on along the minus strand of JACEGR010011550.1, from coordinate 9,203 downwards.
AGGGGCAAAGTTCTTTTGGGGCGCTTTTTTTTAAATGTTTTGTTTCAAATACTCGCCTAAAAATACCAGATCTAACTTTTGCGTACCCCGCTTTTAAAAACGAAATAATATTTTGCCGGTTAGACGGCGTCCCTGTACACGATCACAGCTTTACTTTCTGTTACACTTTTTTTTTTTTAAAACGGCACCTGATTTAATTGATTATTTAAATTTTTTAGAATTATTGGTAATACCATAAAGTAACATACCTACGGATAAGAGAAATCATGGCGTGCTAAAATTTTCGTACCGCTTTGCCGACCAGCTAAGCGCTGCCTGGCGGCCAGCTTGGCATTGTTGCCAGTTTGTACCTCAACTGCGTCGGTTAAAGCCTCGTGTAAAATCAGCGGTAAGGAGACACGCAAACTTACTGCGTGTATCCAAGAGACGGCGCGGCGGCGGCGGTTTCGCTTTTCTGGTAAGATTGTAAAGAATATTATTTCAATAAGGTGAGTTGTATTTGTCTCTAAGTTAAGCGGGTCATTTTTTTTATTTTTTATTTTACGACACGATTTCAGTTGTCTTTTACTCATACCGTAGATATTTTTACGTGGAATCCAGTGGTGTACCTTATTAGACTTTTTTTATCTATTTTATTAGTTTTTACTTTTGATATAGGTTAAAGGACAACTGATGTACAAGGAGGGTCGGAAAATAAAAAAATAAAAAAATGCCCTGTACGTCAAAAACAAAAAGAGCCATGAAAAATATTTTAGTGTCATCTTTCGCTTTATTAAAAAGTAGAAACACCTCGCGAAAACCGCAAGTCTCTATTCTTTATAATAACCAAGATAACCTGCAATTGCAACGAAATCCGGACAACCTGTATAGGGAGTATAGCAAATTAACTTTCGGCGGGAGCGCTTGTACATGGGCGGCCGCGGCGGCACAATGCCGCAAATAGAAAAAAATAAGTAATCCAAACCATGTATATCTCATAAGTATCTCCTAAAAAGGGACAAATATCTGGGGGTTTTATTATTAAACAGGAGGCTTCATTAGTGCGTGGGGGTTCTATAGCGCGTAAACTATGGAAGTTAGAGTTTGTTGAAAGTGGTTGATAAATTGGAGACAAAAGTCAATTTTAAAAAATATTTTGTTTTTATACCGGGTACTCAAATTTGCGCTACCACAATTGAATCTTCTTTTATTTTTAATTGAAGACCCCAAGTATTTTTACATATTTGGGACTCTTTTATCTTTGTCTATACATGTGTATAATATTAGACCTATCAAATTATAAGTTTTAATTTTTTTATATAAAAATATGAAAAAACATCGATATAGGAAAACTTTCCACAAGTAGATAAAGAGGTTACTGTATTAAAAAAAATAAAAACATAAATTTGATTGTAGAGTGTCAAAAGATACCCTTTATGATGCTCAAAAATATCTTTACAATAATGAAAAATTCAATCGTTTTATTTTCTCCCTTTTTTTTAACAGAACTAAATATTATTGCTTAGTTTAATAGAGCTTTAGCAAATAAACAATTTTTATAATAGACCAAAAGAGAAAAGTATTATTATCTTATGTTTTCAAATTATACTTAATTGTAATAATCTTTATAACTTCAAAAGATTCTAAGGGTGAATTTTTAATACGTTGAAGTAAATCAAAAATAAAGAAAGGTACAAGTTTTAAGTCTATTATAAAAAATGTCTATTTACAAAAGTTTTATTGGACTAAATAATAATATACATGGTGTATCTTTTGAAAAAACCAAGATAAAGCCAATTAAACTTTTGAATATTGTGGGGATATTTTTTTGCACCCTGTATATTTAAATTAGCCCAAACTCATAGAAGGACATCTTTTGACCCTCTATAATCAAATTTAATACTTTTTTGAATACAATAATCTCTTCGACTTGGAATATTTGGGGTGTTCCATTAAAAAAAAATGATCAACTTTCTGTAGAGCAAATTTGAGTACCCTGTATATAAACAAAATATTTTCCTAAAATCGACTTTTATTTCTAGTTTATAAATGACTTAAAACGAAATCTCTAACTGCCATTGTTTAGGCTCTATAAAATCCCGACGCACTAATGAAGCACCCTGTATTTAACTTCCTGGCATGTTTTAACGTGTGAGAATGCAAGCAATTTAGGTACCTAATAGAATTGAAGTATTATACCTAATGCTCAAAATACATAAAAATATATTAGAGGTTCTTTGTTGAATTTTATAGTTATACAGTTTTGCCTTGTTTCATTGCTTATTAGTAAAAACTTTTTATATCAATAAACATTTTTTTAATAGGTATATTTTTTAACAGTAATTGCTGATAAAATCCAGAAAACGCATTAAAGATAGGCAAAACTGTACTTCTTTTAAAAAATTCTGCATTTCTTATAACGACCCTATAAAAAATGCGAATATATTCGTTGTAACGTTTTTTTTTTAAATTTTGAAGATTTGCAATTTTTTACTGTTTGAACAACCTACAATATCCCTTGGTTTTTAAGTGCATTTTATTGCCAATTTGTTTATTAAACGCAACGATGCCTATCTTAATGTCTTTAAATTAATTCCAGGTGATTACCTCAATTTTAATGAAAAACTATACAAAAGTGCGATATGCTTTTGTATAACTCCGTATTTTCTTTTTATAAAGAAAGTATAGTTTTTTTAGGTGCATTTATTTAGGTTATCTTAACTTGGTACACTGACCCATATTTAATGAGTTTTGCCTCAAATTTAGGCGAATTAACCCCTATTTAATATAAAAAAATTGGCAAAAATGCACTACTTAATAATTTAATAACCCTATGTAATGTTTTTTTAATAATTAATTATATTCAAACTTGAGCAAAAAACAAAACGTTTTTAAATTGTATAGATATGGAACTCACGAATTCCTTTACACTTTGCAGATGCCCGGTGGTTTATTTAATTTTTAAACAACCTGTATATTTCAATTGTTTTTAAGGGCATTTATTTTTGATATATTTATTTGGTATAATGGCTCTTATTTTAATAGTTTTTCATCGGATCTGGGTAAAAATACCTTTACTTAAATAAAAACTTGTCAAGAATGTGCTACTTTTAAATAACTCTATAAAATTCAAAGATCAAAAATGTGACTTGTTCATTTATCACTCTGTATAAAGTCTGCAATAAGCAGCTTAAACCCAATAATAATAATAAAGGTATATTAAATAACATAATACATTCTAAACACGCTAAAATTGGAAGCCAAAAGTATCAGCCAATTCTCTCAGACTGAATCACAATACTTTAACGTTTCGAACAACCAGCGACCGACGCCGGCGAACGGCGAACAAATGTGAACTTGTGAGCAGTTAAACTGCCTTCGGCGCTTGTATACTAGTTAGAAGGAATAAATGCACAATCTGACAACAAAAATGACTAACAGGGGCTATTTCAATGAAAAACAAATTAAATTATATAGGGAGTTTTCGCATGACCTGTCCTTAAATTGGCTATCCCATGATAACTCCTTATAATTTCCTTACTCTATGGTAATACGTTTATAAATATAAAAACGAGCAGTTTTTATTTCTTGATTTAAAAATGTTGATATACTTACTTTTGACTTGTGATTTATGAAAACCTGCAACATCTTTTCCATTGGGTAGTATTTTAAGCTAATCTATTAAAAAAATTGCTATTGCTAATTTTAATGTGGACATTAACTGACTTTGTAATTTTAGTTTGTTATGTGCAATGTTATTAAGAGCTGTTGTTTTGTCTTGTGAAAAACATATAAAAATCAAATAGTTTTCTAAGATTTACTATTTTTTTACGAGACGGGCGCTAAGTCAAGGGGGCGGGAGGGGCGACCGTCCCCCTTTGCTCCCCTGTAGCTACGCCACTGCTCATTGGATGCATAATAAAGCATAAATTTGACGTCTCGTCCTCGTTGCCATAGCAGTTTCTGTTCGCAAGTTAAATTCATGGCATTTCATGTAACTATTTATAAGAATCGTATTGTGGAATGTATAAATAGAGCACAAATCGCAATCTCGAGGCAATTGAGATGTGATAGTTGACGTTTCACACTGAGAGAAATTTCTAGCGACCATAATTAAAGTTTTAATAATCATAACTAAGAGGTAAAAAATTACATTTTGGTTTGACCGTATAATTCCTTTATCATTTTTGTACAAAAAAGGTATACTTTATTTAAATTGATACCTTGGACCGTTTTTCATAAAAACGCATTTTAAATCCAGACATACCCCCATTTTGTATGTAATAAAAAATCAATTTTTTGAGAAAATTATTAAAATATGGTTAAATTTAAAAAAAACAGTCTTCATTTGTGTTATGAAGTTTCAAAGGCTTATAAACACCATTTTATTTTTTTAAAACCGCATTTAAATATTAATTTAATATTTTCTTCAAAAATGGATTTTTTGTTATATACAAAATAGGGGTATGTCTGGTTTTCAAAAAGGGGTTTTATGAAGAATGGTCCAAGATATCGCTTTATATTAAGAATACGTTTTTGTACAAAAATGATGAAGGAATTAAACGGTCAAACCAAAATGTCAAATTTTTCATCTCTGTAAAAAATTTATATATTAAACGAAAAAATTTCGTCTGACCCTGTTTAATTATCACTTGCTGCGCTATAATTTGCCTATGGAAAAAATACTGGTATGAGTTTATTTAAATTCCCAAATATAATTATTATTGTGGCAACCGTTTAAAAGTTATAAATGAAATACATTTTTTTATTCTAACTTTAAACGTCAATAACTCCCTAAGAAAGCGCTATAGAACTTTTTTTTATATGAACTACAAACATTATTTTGGCTCACTCTATCACTCCTATCATTTTTGACCTTAACTTTCGGGACACCCTGTATAAGCTTTAGTTATTGTAGTATATAGGGTTTAGTTGCTTCAGTAAATAAGCTCTAGTTCCTATAGCAAATTAAATTTATGAAATATATATGGTCAAAGGAGTATATGGAGAAATATAAGGAATAAGAATCTATAAATTTGTATGTATAGGTATTTATTACTAGATAAGTGTGATAAGTAGATGAGGTAGGTTTTTCTTGGCTTTATTATTTTTACCAACGCCATTTGACTGATTCGAAAATGGTGCGAGTAAAAATATATTTTTTTAAACCAAATATTTTATTCCGTTTTTGTTTGTGGTTTGTTTTAGCATTGTGCAGTTTAATAATGGCCTACAAACATACTTTACGGGAATGGGGCTTTAATCAAAGTGTTATAAAAGCTTTTGAAGGCAAGCATTAAAAAGGATTTGCAACTTTCTTCCTTAATAATGGTAATTATTTATTCTTTTATTTTTGCGATTTAAAAAAATAAAACTCACTTGTTCTAGAGGCAGTTACTAACATAAATTCTTCGGGGGCAAGAAAAGATCATTTTTTATTTATTTATGAATCAACAAACTTTCTGGACCGCGGAGTGAATTGGGTTGCTGGGCGAACCCTTTCCTCTTCTGTGGCTGGGCGGGGTAAGACCATGGTAAAACACGATGTAAAGTGAATGTCTAGAAATTAAAGTGGGTGCATTACGTTTTGCTGACCCAAAATTTGAGCAGTTCCTGAAATTTTATTATAAAATAGGCATTTTAAATAACACATTTAAAAAAATGCGAAATATTCACGTTTTGCAAAAATATAACTTTTTAAAAATTGCCATTTATGACTGAACATTTAAAATTTAAAAATTTGTGTCCGCAAAACGTAATAAACCCACTTTAATTTCTGGACATTTACTTTACATCGTGTTTTACCATGGTCTTACCCCGCCCAGTCACGGAACAGGAAAAGGTTCGCCCAGCAACACAATTCACTACCCGGTCCCGAAAGTTTGTTGATTCATAAGTAAATAAAAAAACGATATTTTCTTGCTCCCCAGAGAATTTATGTTAGTAACTGCCTCTAGAACAAGTAAGTATTTTTTTTAAAATCGAAAAATAAAAGAATAAATAATTACCAATATTAATTAAGAAGTTGCAAATCTTTTTTAATGTTTACCTTCAATAGCTTCTATAACACTTTGATTAAAGCCCCATTCCTGTAAAGTACGTTTGTAGACCATTATCAAACTGCAAAACGCTAAAACAAACCACAAACATAGAAAGACGAAATAAAATATTTGGTTTTTAAATAAATTAAGATTTTTACACGCGCCATTTTGGAATCAGTCAAATGGCGTTGGTAAAAACCTACCTCATCGAAACCACACGAAGCACAGAACTGAAATACCAACAACTTTGCGCCGCTTTCAGAAGACTTTTTCCGTTGACGAGCGCTACCGAAGTATATCGATTTTTAACGATTCATATGTAGGTAAATGACTTTAGTTGTGATAACTAAAGCGTCCAATTGTAATACCTGAATATCTAATTGTATTAGGAAGGTCTTTTTCTGCCTTTATTAAAGGAAACTTTATTTGATGCATTTAATAAACACAAATAATAAACCTAATTACCACAATTAAACCGCAACATAATAGTAAATCTGTTAAGATTTTATTAACACGTAAATGGATTGTAACTAAACCAACTAGTTAGTGTTATGCAGAAATGTATTAACAATAATACCTTTATTTCAGAAAGACAAATTTAATAGCTCCCGAAAGATCAATCTAATATATCATTATTAAAAAAATAGCTATGTTACCTAAAAAATAAAAGAATGGTTATTAACGCAGCAACTAAAAGGTAGTTTAATTAACTGTTTTCTTTCAGTGCAAGTCGAGATCCAGCAACATCTCCGAGACTTCGGCTGGTCCAGTCGTTAGTTTAGATCAGAGGTTCCCAAACTATTTTTTCTCGTAGACCACAAAATTACTGGTTTCGGTGGACCCCCTGCTGCTACATTTTTACCATATTCCCAAAACTCGTCCAAAATGTGAAGATCTAACGATGAAAATTAGCGTCGGGAGTGGTTTCCAACCCTAAATTCGGAGTGGTAAAAATAAAAATAAATTGTTCTATTTATTAAAATAATATTAATAACAGACTTAATAAAATAAAAATAAAATAGGTACCAATAACGTTACCTAACTTCAACAATGCAAATCAATAATAAAGAGAAATACCCATAATTTTAATATAGGAGGGATGTACTTGATGGATTGACAGCAAATTATCAATATTTGGGTTCAGTTTTGTAAGGGTGAACCGCAAATCTCCCCGTTCTGTGATGTTTAATCTGCTCCTTTCTTTTGGTAATAGTTTTGTAAGGACCCAAAAACTTTTTTCGACAAGGTATGACGAGGAAACGCTGTCAAAAGTTTTCTCACAATTTCCCACGGCCCAGGATATTTTTCGGGTATTTCTGCCTGCAGCCAAAATGTTTGATAGCCTTTTTTAAATTGCACCTACAGCTCTTCATTGCTATTAAGATCGAGTAGTTCCTCTTCTAATATCACATCCGCCACTTCTGTTTCATAAAATGGATTTATGATCCATGAGGTTATTTCCATCGCCAAAATATCTTCAAATCTGTTTTTGTAGTCACCATGCAGGGCATTTAAATGTTGAACGTATGTGTGAATATCTTTATCAAGACATGCTGTATGTGAAAAGTTTGGAAACTGTGATTTTATTAAATTTAGGCTGTCCCCTTATAACTGCAAGTTAATGTCATTAAATTTTTTGAACAAATTTGTCAAATACGCGATGTCTGCTTTCCATTTGATCAGGCTTTCTTTAAAAATCTGAATCTTTACTTTCCAGAAACCCTAAAACTTATTCAAAAAGGGGTAAAACCTTGTTAAACATGCACTTTTCGACAACCAGAGTACTTCAGGATGTAAAAGCAATCGTCGAAAGGCTTCATCATTTTTTTTTGCATAACTGAGCAAATAAACGAGTATTCAACGCACTGCGTTTTATTATATTAACAGCTTTAATCACAAATGGAAGCGATTGACGCAATCTATTACTCAAATTTTTCCCTAACAGGTGTTAACGGTGGATGACACAGTGTATTGTGGTTACTCCTGGTATCATTCTTTTAAGATGGCTTATAAACCCAGGATATCGTCCGACCATGGGATGTGTCCATCTGTTGCCACACTGATGTTTCTAATTGGAATCGATTTTCCCTGAAAAAATCGCTCAGGAGCTCAAATATTGATTTGCCTTTAGTGTCTGTCTCTAAAGTTTTCGTTAATGGCAGCTCTTCATGGATTTCTTCGGTCATAAGAAATCAAACATATGCCACTAATAATTACCAGGTAAAGTTGATAGATCAAGCCAACATTTTTGTTCTTTACAATCGAAATCAGATAATTTTAATAATAGATTAATAATGAAATTTTGTGGACCCCCACTTACAACTTGTGAACCCCCATTTTTATTTCACGCCAACGTAGACCCTCGTTAAGTCCCTCGTGGACCTCTGGGGGAAATCACTGGTTCGGATCTAGGGAAGTCAGTTATTGAAGAGTCTGACATTAAATGCTGCCTATACTTCCACAGATATTGGGTATTATCAAAGTGCCTTGTAAAGTAAAGAGGACCTTATTTTTAAACTTCCCTGTACTTAAAAAAAACGAATACACAGTAGAAAAAACAAAACGGTGAATTATCTCAGCAACTGTTGAATATAAATGAACTAAATTTTGTGCGAAGGAGTAATTAAACAAGAATTTAAAAATTATGTTTCCAAGGTCGCCAAGTTTATAGCTCTATGTAGAGGAATTTTAAAATTTTAAATTAAAAACCCTATTTTTATTATTATAATTAATTTTTATATCAACTTTATTAGGACCTGATATTATCGTTATTTTACTTCTATCAATTTTCAAGATATGGCATCAAGCTTGAATACAGAAACGACCAGGTATGGTCAATTAGCTCAAAAACAATTTAACCGAAATTCGTCAAAATTAGTACAGGGAGTAACTGAACATTCTAAATTAAGGAAATGCATTTGCATGTTTCAATATTTAATTTTCTTATTCCATTTCCTTGCCTTTTTTAAGAATTTTGAAAACGTCGCAAAAATGCTATTCATGAATTTAAAAGGTCCAGTTTCACCCCTGTGCAAATTTTGACAAATATTGGTTGGATCGTTTTTAGATAATTTACCATACCTAGCCGTTTTTGTCTTAATTTCGGGAAAGTCATGATGCCATATCTCCGAAATTGACAGGAGTAAAAAACGATAATATCAGGTCATAATAAAGTTAATAAAA